>CAUHTR010005391.1:0-28506 GCA_959609185.1 Schmidtea polychroa | reverse complement strand
TTATTATTATTATTATTATTATTATTATTATTATTATTATTATTATTATTATTATTAATATTATTATCATCATCATTATCACAGAAAAATTTTCAAAAAAAATTAATATTTTAATTTTCACAAATTTATTATAACTAAAAATAAAATTAAATAATTTCTTAATTATAATTATATAGCGATTAGCATTTCGAATACAAATTTTTGGGGCACCAAAAAAATAATTTGCGAAACACCGTTGTAATATGTAGAAATCTAAACGAAAATTGATGAATTGTCCCGAATGCCTTTAGCAAAATTGCGAACAACTTTATGCATTTGAAATAATGAATTAATATAATTTGTGTAGCATTTGAGAAATTATATTCAAAATTTGCCACATTTACATGGAAACATTGTCGATTATTTTATACAAATATCCATAAAGTAAAAATTTCTTACTTTTTGCTTGACAAAACAATCGAAGCCAATTCAGTTTCAGAGATCAATTTATTATTATTAACTCGCAGACATTTGAGATTTGGTGGAGGGTACATATTGAAAAGTTTCGTTCTATCAAAAACAAAAGAAGTGATAAATAATAAAAAAGAAAGAATACATGCGGCCCGTTATCCCAGTACAACTGATATCTAAATCCTCCAAGCTTTGACAGCTTTTCAAAATATCTTCAACTCCTTTATCTGTGATCCTCAGACATCCACATACATCTAATATTTTCAGTGTCTTACAGACATTGCTCCCTGCCAACGAATTAAGACCCGTGTCACCAACAAGACAACTATTAGTAAGAATGATCTGTTGTAGATATGGACATAAACAACATATCTGTGCTAACAGAGGATCATCAATTAGATTCATAGTGCCTCTTAAGTCAAGATTCTTTAGTTGAGATAGCTGAGACAAGAAATGGAATTAAACACTGGTGCAACTTACAAAAAACTTTGACATAATAGTTACGAGTTTTACTAATAATGGCATAAAATATTAAATAAGACAATTTAGTTCTAAATTCAAAATTTATTTCAATACAATTAATACTAAATCAATTTTACTGATTTGAATTATTATAAAAAATTTATACAAACTAAATTATGTTTTACATATACATACATATTACTTAATGTGAAACTTGTTTTTCAATTTTTTCAGATAATTTTTTATGTCCACAGGTATTTTCGAAGTTGCACATCGTAATTGGTTTTTTAAATTTTCATCAGTTAATCTTTTACGACTTTTACATTTAACAATCTTTAATTTTGAAAAAAAAGATCCGCAAAGATACGTGGTCCCCATTGCAGCTGTAACGCTTATCGCTAGTTTTCTTAGATTAGGAAATTTATCATTGCATATGTATTTTTTATAAAACTGAACTTTATCATTGGCTTCAAACATATATTTTAATTCAGAAGATGACTAGAGATCTATTAACTCCATTTGCAAATTTGTTGGAGCTGATTCCACAACAATGTCAAATGGACATAGGAAAATATTAAATATATTCTCATATTTCTTTAAATATGAAAATCTCTCCTGAAATTCTTGTAGTAAATTGGTAATTTCTTGTGCATATTTAGAAAAATCTTTTTTGTCACAATTAAATATATGTAATAATGGAAATTGGACAGAATTTTTTGATTTTAATTGACTTTCATAAAGTTTCAGTTTTGTTATGAATGCTTTATATTTCCATACCAGTCTGTGATCAACTTGTTTTCACCTTGAAGCTGCCTATTCAGTTCGTTTAATTTCATAGTAATATCTGTAAGGAAACATAAATCCAAAAGCCACTGCTCATCATATAATTCAGGAACATTTTGGTCATTTTCATTCATAAAAATTCCAATCTCTTCTCTCAAATTCCAAAATCTTTCTAAACATTCTAGATTATTATATATCTTTCTTTAAGAGTCATGGCACTTTTTAGTCACTGTTTCTCGTGATTTGTCTTGAAATTCCATTTAATGGGATTTTGTATGGCCTTTCAAATTGCATTCCATCATTCGAAATATATTTTACGATTCTTTATCTACTAAAACCATCTCAAAATGCCACATATTTTACTCGTTGAGGTCTGTGATTATCATTTTTCGGCATTTTCATTAATTAATCCTATCATTTGTTTCAATCAGTAGTGAAAACTAAAATCGAGATATAATTTCCTTCCATATTCCCACCCAATAATGTCGTTATTAGATCTTATTTTGCGATATTATCAGATATGAAACAAATCTATTATTATTATTATAGGAAATTGTAATAATGTTTCTATAAGAAAATCAAAACAATCGGTGTCAGCGGCATCCTGGATATTCAATTACTGCTTATTATATCAATGGTCGAATTGTTACCGTCAACAATTATGAGAAAACTAATAAGTTATTAACGTGACGAAATATAATCAGTCAACGATAGCACGGTCCAATTTGATAAGATTATATACAACAAAAATCGAATTAAGAATCAATAATCACAAATACTTGCAATTTAATATAGTAAATATCAATTTCCTTCCTCATTACAATACTATGTAGAGGATCTAATAGACATGCCTAAAAAAGAATTCCTATCCAATTTATTATTAAAAGTGCAATAATCAATAGAACCACTCAATTACATTATGATCTGTGTATGTACAACCGTTTTCATTGGAACATTTCTGTATTGCACGAGTGTGCTTGTAAATGCTTACAGAAAATAATGATTTGTGGATTCGATGCCATTAACAATCAATTGACAATTAACAATATGTGCGGTAGCGGTACAGTAGCGGTACAGTGAGAGGTCATGATAAATTTCATTAAATTGTTAAATAAAATATTGAATTGAGTTTATCAAAAGCAAAATTATGAAACATTAACTACACCATAGTATCATAATTCAAATAGAATTTAAAATTAATAACAAGTGCATCATATGATAAATTCAAAATGACAATGCCTTACTTTGCGCAACAGATCCACCATTGATGTGCGCTTCAATTTACTGATCGAACCCAAAGCTAGAGATTTCAGATTCAAACATTCTTCGAGAATCCTCAGTGTTTGTGAATTGAGACGAAAACATCCGTAAAGATCAAGACTGGTTAGTGAGCTGCGATGGTTTTTAATAAGTGATTTAATCGATTCATTTGATATAGAGTGAGCACCCATGAGGTTAATTGAGACGATTTTTTTAAATCCTTCGGTCATACTAATCAATGTAGAATCTTGTAAATTCATGAGGTAGCTTGCGTTTATGTGGGTAACATTCGGACAGAACGTGGCTGATAACACAAGAAATTGGTCGCCTTCTAAAGCTCCTTTGCTGCAACTAATGAAACTTAATTTCTCTATTCCATTTCCACAAATTTTAAACATTTCTTTAAGACCTAAATAGAGCATAATGTTAACGGTTGAATCCCAAATGATTTGTATGTGGTTGCGGTGTATACCGAATAGAGAGGTAAGAAACATGATTAACAGAGGGGTCATGGCAAATGTAGATTCATCAATCATTACAATCTCTAAAAACAAGTATTTTGCATACCACAATGCGCACTTAAACCGTTAAAATCATTTACTTGTCACATAATTTTATTTGATTTTTAATTAAGCTAAAAAATCAAGGCACTGACTGTTATTCAACGACAAATTCGTTTTTAGTAATTTTAGCAATCAATTCTTTTGAAACTTTACATAACCTCCTTCGATTGTTTACTATTGAACTATTTACGGAATTAATGATTTTTCAAATAAATTCAATCAGTCACTCGGATTGTATTCAGGATGTGCGCTAAAGACTGAAAAACTCATAGACGATCATAAAATAAAGTTTAAGTTGTATTCTAATTAAAACTTAGAATAAACAACAGATAAATATTTATTGCAAAATGACAACTGAAATAAGAAATTTAACAGAAATTCGACAATTGCCTAAAAAATGAATAACAAAAATAAAATAATAATAATAATAAAATAATAATAAAATAATAATAATAAATAATAATAAATAATAATAATAAGTAATAATGAATAATAATAATAATAATAATAATAATAATAATAAATAATAAATAATAAAATAATAATAAATAATAATAATAAGTAATAATAATGAATAATAATAATACATAATAATAATAATAAGTAATAATAATAATAAATAATAATAATAATAATAATAAATAATAATAATAATAAATAATAATAATAATAAATAATAAAATAATAATAAAATAATAATAATAATAATAAATAATAAAAATAAGTAATAATAATGAATAATAATAATACATAATAATAAAATAATAATAATAATAATAATAATAATAATAATAATAATAATAATAATAATAAATAATAATAAATAATAAAATAATAATAAAATAATAATAAGTAATAATAATGAATAATAATAATACATAATAATAAAATAATAATAATAATAATAAATAATATCAAGGACCTTAAACAAATATTTAATCTGGTAAATTTCATTAGACTATAAATTCAAAGTATAATATCCTTATAACAAATGATATTTTATTATAACTCTTTAATATAACCGTTAATATAACCGGGCTTTGATCAGTAAAATTCTATCACACTATATATTGACAGAAATAGATTGAATAGAGATGACAAATAAATATTTACAAGAATTGATCATTGAAAATTATTAGATTAGATGAAATAAGGAAACACCATCGACCTCCACAGAAGAATTTATATTCCCGATAAAGTATAATTAAACACTACGATTATTTCCCCATTGGAATATATAATATTTAATGAGCCTGTTCAGTGAGAAAAAATGGAATAGAGGTATCAGTTATTTACAATAAATTAATTTCAGTATTTTTTTAGAAATGATAGCGTACAGTTGAGTATACTGACAAAAAATAGCACCAATATTAATCAATAAAATAATAACTGCTGTAATAGGATACTAAAATCGAATTAAAATAACAATACTACTGACAGATCTATTCATAAGTAATATAAGCATATTAATATGTCCATGAAAAATATTACTGAAAAACCGCAAAAAATTCATCTAAAAACTAACCATTGAAAGTAATGCTAGTTCCAAAACAATTTTTGAAATGCAATTCCTTGGGCATTTTTTGAGCAATACTGATAATGTGATGATCGGTGAGGTTGCTGTGCCGGAACAATGTCACACACCGCCACAATTGGGAGTCAAGCCCAATTAAATAGATTCGCCGGCAAGTCTGTTGCAATTTACTTAATTCCGAATGTGACAAATACACCATGATTTTAATCCAAATTTCTGCAGGTAAACATTGCCAGTTGCACAGTGAATCTAATTCGATCAGTTCTGATGAAGGAATAATATCTGATATGTTGCAATTATTCTTATTTAGGTCTTCCGGAATTCTAATTGACTTTATCGCTTGTCTGTAAAAATCCAAATAATCCGTTAAACTATCAAAATGATTCTCTGGTGACGAATGATTGGTTAAATAATTCTCATTATCGGCATTAATATCGATCCAATCATTGTCAACTTTCAAGTGATTATTCGTGTCGAGATCATCTGTTAATAATTTAATATCGTTATCAACTTTTGATGGATAGATGTGCAATCCTATTTTATTTGTGCATGAACTCAATTTGTTCCGATAATATTTTCCAGGTTTTTTCTTTAACAAATTAATTGGTTTATCTTCCCAAGCCATTGATGATGAGATCCATTTCCTCATTGGTTTCTTTTCATTTTCCTTCGTAGCTTCTTTGTTTATGATCATTGCATTTTCTGACATTTTGGTAACTTTTGGCGAGGTATCAAGATCAGATAAGTTGAGTGGAGGAATTATTGGCAATTTAGACACGGAACGCACATCAATAATCTTGTTATTATCTAGTTCACATATATCAATGTCCAAATCCAAATAAGATAAATCTTTCCTGTTTTCACCATTTGATTCTTCCAAATCAGGTATATTTAATTTAATTTCTCCATTTGACCGTTGTTTAATAGAATAATTACGCTCAATTAAATTATCATCTGTTGCAATTTTAATTTTAAACATTTTATCAAATTCTGTACTATCACTGATAATTTTGTTATTCGACATACTAAATGGACTTTTTTTCGGAAATACATTATCTAAAATTTCGTTTTCTAAATTATTCTTAGATTCTGTAATTACATGTTTGTTTGATATTAAAATATCTGTGTCTTTCTGCTTAATTAAAAAAAGACCGCAAGATAGGCACCAATCCGAATTTGATAAATTTTTCACTTTACACTCAGGACAAAGAATACACGATACTTTATAAGATTGTTTAATATCTTTTATGAGGTTCTGAGGCAAAAATTTTTCAATATTTTGACGAAACTTTTCATTGTAAATATGAGACCGAGGAGTAAAATCTATAGGTGATTGGTAGTTTTTAATTTCTGGAAGATCAACAGCATAATTTTGTAAGGCACTCTGATCTTTTTCCGGTAAAACAACTGAGCTGTTTGAGCCATTTAAATGAAAATTCGCTAGATATTGATTGTAGTCATATTTTTTATTATGCCAATCAATTGGATTTAAATTAAAAATTAAATCTTCAGTCCTTCCAGTGGTAATAGTTTCTAAATCATCACTTGAATTTATTAATTCATAAAGGCCATCGTCATTTTCAAAATTTTCTTTTTGCATAATTAACTTTAACTATTCCCACATTTATCACTAAAAGTTAAATATTATACAATTATTAAAAAAATAATAGTAATTTCAATATTTATAATTAAGAAAGGTTATAATTAAAATGTCATTCTGATTACTAATTCATTTTATAAATAAACAATTTAAATTTTTCACAATTGGTACAAAGAGAACAAATTAAAAATTTGGTTTATTACAATAAAACAAAACAATTGACAATACCAACATTCTTTAAATTAAAATTAATTTCTCATGATGATAATTAGAGAATATTTTTCATTTCTGGTTTAAATAATTTTACTATTGTTAATTATTTACATATTTTTATATTTTGAATAATATTCATTCAAAAAATATGTACTATGTAAATGTTATTGTTGGGATCCGGTAATTGTGATTTCCTATTATGAATGCGTCGAAAAAGATAAACATACAACCACGCATGGTCAACTTCAAAATCAGCGATTTGCATGTAATTTAAAGTTAAGAATGCGCTGGTGGAATATTATTTAGATCAGTGATTCCCAAAGTAGTTTATATCGACTCGAGGGGTCCATGTCAGCAATAAATATTGGGGGTCAATGAAACGAAAATGGGCGTTAACGATAGTGGATCTCATATAAGCAAGTCTTGACATTAATTTTGGCATACCGTGAATGGAAAAATCCATATACACATATAGTACATATTTACTTACATAAAACTACCTTTAATGTGTTGGTTACTTAGGGGTGTGTCAATTTTATATTTTAAATACGTTAGGGGTAATTTAGATATCCACTCGACTCTTTCCTAAGTACCTCCATGACTAATGCACCTTAAACCTTTTGTGTACCCATGGCGACGACCATATTGGTACTGTACACAAAGGCGAAAATCAATGAGCAGGTGAGCTCTATTGCTAAAACTACTCCCCATTGTATTTTCTCTTCGGGTTTAGGACGGCCGATAGAAGGTCTTACGTCATCAATCATTTTCTATTTCTACTTTCTACTTCTTTATCTCATTCAGCTATGGTCCTCATTTCTAGATGTTTTCAATTGTTTCTTTTCAAAATTTTATGCAGGGATGGTCCTTATTTTTCGGTCATAAATCATTATGTGTTTTCTATAATATTTGTCGATAATTTATTTCCCAGTCGATAAAGGTCGTTCCATATTTTCGGCGGTTCTTGTGAACAATGAAACTTAATTTTTCAAAAATTTGAGTAGGGATCTGCCCTTATTCCCAAGTTAATAAACATGTTTCCACACTTCACATAAAATTTTGAGCAGGGATCTGCCTGTATTTCTAATCCTGAAATATCGGATATCTTAACTATTCGTGATTTCTATAAGATTGCCTAAACCTACTTCCTCTACCGACAACTGGTCCTAACTATCCTATTATTACTCCTAACTCAGTGGTATCTGGGAAAATAAAGGTGACTGAACCGTCTGCTAATCATTTGCAAAATTGCCTATCTACCACTGGTCTTTCCACCCTTCACGGTTCACTCGAAAACCACCGGTACAAGTACCAACCATTTTCGAACGACCGTGCCAGACGAATTGACCATATTGCTATATTTTTATAAATTATCTGATGATCAAATAATTCTGAACATAAACAAACAACAAGAATTAATGAAACAAATTCAATTAAAAATTTTATTAATTCATAAAATCATATAACATTAGACTTAACAACAATAAAAACAAATACAATACTAATATTAACGAAAATTAACTTCAATTTAAAATAACATTAGACTTAACAAAATTACATTACACATACAAAAAAAATCAAATTAACCTTACCGCGATAGCATACACCGAAAATTCAGAGCTCCTGATAAAGTCAGTTTTTCAAGTGAAATTTCAATCCGTATTTATACTGATTGAATTGTACGCCTACGCATTCTCTGCTACTATATCCAATTAGAATGCGAGGCAATTCTGATTAATTTGTGCATGCATGCATGAATGTGTGCAATTGTTTATTTTTTAATTTAATTAATTTAATTAATCAAAATTCTATTTTTTATTAATTTTTAAGATTTATTTTATAATTCTATAATTTAAATAGTTTTTGCTAATTTTAATTTAGTTTTACAAGTTTTTATAATTTAAATAAGTTTAGTTAGTTTTACTTTAGTTTCATTGATTTAAATAATTTGGTCTTATAAATTTTATAATCTAAATAATTTTGTTGGTTTATTTTTAGTTTTCATTAAACAATTTAGTTTTATAAATTTTATGGTTTATCTAATTTTACTACTTTTATTCTACTTTTTATCATTTTATCCGTTTACTAGATCTTTTATTTTAAATTTTACATTTATATATTTAAAAATTTTCATATTATTAATTAATTTATTACCCATTATTTTATTTATTATTATTTTAATTTTTAGTTGTTAGATATTCCGAATGCGATATTTCTCCTAATGGTGTTAGTGATTGCGACCTTTATTTGCGTTCCTTTATTTTATTACCCGGGTCTTATTTATCATCAATGTGTTATGTACTTTAATTTGTATTGATTAGTGTTTTAATTTAACTTGGTGCGATATTTATGTTATATATTTTTGATTCATTAAAACCTGCTCTCAATTCTCGGTTCTAGCCCAACAAATGTAAAGACATAACTATCTACATAAATTGTAAAAGTTTCTATGAAGTAGAGATTTATGAATAGGTCACATATATATTTTATGCAAAATATTATTAAATATCTTGACTTTCCTTATTTTATATTCTTATTTATAAATTAAATATTTATTAAAATGCTTGGCTAGGAATCAGTAAATATATAGATGTTTTTGATATATTTACTGATTCATATTCAAGCTTTTTAATAAAAACAATGTCAATGGAAAAGAAATCAGCGGTGAAATTTGAAAAAAACAATTCTTATAATAAATTAAATATTATTTAAACATTTATTATAATTTATGCTGAATTTTTAATTTAAATTAAAAAATAGAAAACAAAAATAATGTTTTAAATATTATCAATCGGTATTATAATACTTTTATATTTATAAATTCAAATTTAAACTTTTTGTTATTGCTATGTCATATTTAAATATATTAATACTATCCCCAGATAACTGATACACAAACCAGCAATGATATTATTAATATAATTTCTTTAAGAAACAACGCATTTGAAATACGTTTTGATGAAATGCGAGTAGATGGTTAAGAGCCCGCTAACTCACATACCCCCCCCCAGGGGAAAATTTTTTTTTTTGAAAAAAGTAGGTCAACTCAAAAATTTTTAATTTTTTATAATTTTTTATAATTTTTTATAGTTTTTTAAGATTTTCAACGGTTTTTTAAAATTTCTAAGATTTTCAACAATTTTCAAGAGTTTTTCTCGAAAATTTTATATTTTTCTCAGAAATTTAATAAATTTTCACAATTTTCAAGGTATCTATATAAATATTTTCAGAGTTTTTATGTAGGTCAACTCAAAATACTTAGAAAATTTTTTTAGAAAAAGTAGGTCAACTCAAAAAACTTAGAAAAAATTTTGAAAAATATGTAGGTCAACTCAAGTAGGTAAAATATATCGGGGGTAGAAAAATGGCCTTTATGCGTGCATGTGTGTAATGGACAATAAATAAGGGATCATTCAGCAACTTTTAGAAATCGAAAATTTTTATAATATATTTTCAATAATTAGTCTAACTCAAAGTAGGTCAAATATATATCGGGGGTAGAAAAAAACTGACTTTATGCGTGCATGTGTGTAATGGGCAATAATTTAGGGATCATTCAACAACTTTTAGGAATCGAAAATTTTTATAGTAGTGGATAAAAATAGTAGTGGATAATTATAGTAGTGGATAAATAACGCGTGGTGATTATTATTATTATTATTATTATTATTATTATTATTATTATTATTATTATTATTATTATTATTATTATTATTATTATTATTATTATTATTATCATTATCATTATTATTATTATTATTATTATTATTATTATTATTATTATTATATATACTCCGAGTCTATCCGACAAGATATTCTGTCCCCCTGAGGGTATTGCTAGCAAGTGTACTGCTCACACTCAACATGTCGCAAATTATTATTATTATTATTATTATTATTATTATTATTATTATTATTATTATTATTATTATTATATATACTCGGAGTTTATCCGACAAGATATTTTGACCCCCTAAGGGCAATGTTCCCTCTAAGCCATAAGCAGCAGTGCGCGCAAAGTCAGCTGCGCTGAGCAGCCTTTAAATACAAATGAGCGTCAAAATGCTATAACGTGGTTGGAAGAGTTTTAAAACGACACTGTATTCTATAACTGTAGCGACTATGTTGAAAACTAAGTAGATAACCGGTCTTCGCTGCTGGTGGTCCATTTACATCGACAATTTCCGTGTGCTTTTTACTAGGAACAACTGCCATGAAACGGTTGAATTAAATATACTGCGCTGAAAATAATTTTGCTGCGCTGGGGAGTTAGAGGTGCTGCGCGCGCAGCTTAGAGGGAACGTTGCCTAAGGGCATTGCTCATTAATATTTTGCAATATTTTGTGTTTTGTGTTTTGCATTAATATTACAATTTCATCGTTAATAAAGTGAACAACAAATATGATTAAATACATTTATTAAACTTCAAATTTTTTATACAACAACCAAGCTAAACAATGTTTACCGCATGTTTGAGTTAATGTATTTTGAAACATAGTGTTATTATACACAATAGGTTTTCCCATTGTTTGTAGTTTTGATATCATCAAAAAACTTACTCCATGACAACTTTCTATATTTCTGTATACATTTATACTAGAACGGTTCTATTTGCAGTAATTTGAACTTCATTTTCAAATACTCCATATATTATAACATGTACTGGTTCAGTAATGGCTCTTGCAAACTTTATATCCAATCGTAAATTTCCGTTTTGTGGTAATTGACTCTGATTTAAATCATGGGGCTAAAATAAATGTGAAAAATGGGTATTTGGTTTTAAATTCTTCAAGAGTTATTCCACAATTCAAATTTTTATCTAAATAACCCAGATTTCTAACAATACTCTGCATATATGTAGCACAGTAATTATCACTTTCGAAATCTTGAATATATGTTTCTCTATAATCAGTATTTTTCGACAAAGTCAATGAAGTAACACCAAAGTTTTTGAAAATTGAGCTGGAAGCAGTATAAGACCCATTATATTTCGTTTCACTTTGAAATGTTACCAGAATAAAATTAGGCATTCTTCTGTCACCAAATATTTGTTCTGTATAGAATGATGAAGCACCTTTAGCAATAGCAAATTGTACAATTTCCTTTGTTTTTAAAGGATAAATTGCATGTTTTGAATTAAGACCCAATTGATGACCAGCTAATACTGATGGGTCTACTCGAACTCTTCTCACCAATAATTTTGCATCAACTAATTGGCATATTGGTGAACCAGTTGCACTAGTAAGAGATAATGCAGAATCGGACCTTTTCAGTCTAATGTGTACATTAACTCCTGGTAGTAAATATTTCGGTGAATCCATAAAATCGAGTTGTAATGATGAACACATAGTGAATAATTTTGAGCCTTTAACCCACTTTTTTCTTTCATCATCTGTTGCTGCATAACCCATAGGTGTAAGACAGGTATTTTTAGTATCGGAATTGTAATTTAAAATAGTTTCTATCAAAGCCTTGTGAATGAATGTATTATTGATTTCTTCTTTCATTACACTGTTTGCTTCAAATAGATCAAAGCGTAATAAATACTCGGTTTCCGTAACAACATTTTTCAACTTATCACAGCCCATTCGTTTGGCATCTTCAATATATTCAAATATTATTGTAAATGGTTTAAAATCACAACTGATATTTAATCCATCCTTGTAAAACATAGAGCAATGCTGATCTAATATTTGATTCGGAATATAATATGTTTTATCATAATTACTGATAACAAAGATACCACTACATGTTTTTACAACATTCCTTTTGAAATCAATCTTACATTGACTATAAAATGGGATTGTATTGTACACAAATGTAAAATCTTGCAGTGCAACTTCCCAGTTACTATCCAAATATATAGGGTTTTGAAGATTGACCATGAATTTGCTAGCTTGATTATCTGGATGAATAAGCGGGCAACTATTGCTTGGTAAAATAGTATAAAAATTCACTTTACTAGATCTTTTGCTGATATCCACGACGGGCTTTGATAACCATGCCACTTGACATAGTATTGTTTATCCTTGCCGACATTTTTAGTTTTCAATATCTTCTGAATTCTAAATACTTTTGGGGGAGGAATAACTTGTAATTCTTGCTCATAAAATTTTCCTTGTACAATATTTTTATTATAATCACTGATGACATACATTACAGGATTCTGTTTAGTACTTATTTTTGAAATTATAAAGACTTCATCACTCCAATTTGTATCGAAATTTTTAATAAATGGTGATGTACTAATTTTACTAATTCTAACATGGTCACCTACTTTATATTTAGGTTTTGTAATTTTTACAGGTTTTTTAGAATAGAATGTTTTTGATGTGATATCAATCGGTCTTAATCCATTCAGACTTTTATGCAATGAATGATTATAACTGGTTATTATTTTTGGTAAAATCAATACCCATTTTTTATTACCTTGATGCACAAATAATTTCTTTAATCTATCTCTCAAAGTTCTGTTAAATCTTTCAACATGGGCAGCTTTGTATTGAGAATGCACCGAGTAATGGTTTATTTTCAATTTTTTGAGGATTTGCTTGACTTTAATGTTGTAGAATTCTTTACCTAAAATAAAATAATAATAATACCTAAATCCGTTTGCAAGTTATTAGGATGTCCATCTTTAAATAAATGATTAACAGCTTTGGACATTTCATCTGCATATTTTGCCTTGACTGGTATTGCTCGGGCAAACCGACTGAATACATCAATACATGTTAAAATATATTTATACCCATTGTTAATTTTTGAATAAGGTATCATTTCCATCAAATCCATTTGCCATAAATCATCAATACCGAATGTTTTATATGCTCTTGTTGGAAATCGTTTCTGCATTGGCTTGTTCAAACTGTACGCAAGCTGGTCTGATAACCACTTCTGGATTTCCTTTTTCGAATTCGGAACTCTTTTCTTTAATTTTGAGACTCCACCGAAACCGGCTTCGTCTTCGGGGTTCGTCCAAATCTTCTCCATTACAACAAGAAGATTTAATATTAAATTTAATGTCGGGTAATGAAGGATTAGCGCCCATTGTTTATGATCTGCTTCCTATTATTCCACCTAATAATGATATTGCTAAAGGTATCAATGCACCGATAAATCCCCCTTGTTGTTTATATATAATTTTTCTCATTTGTTGACGATTTTTATTATTTACTAATGATAGCAAAGGTTTCCTATGTTTACTCAATAATTGCTTTTTAGATTTACTGATTTTAATCTTGCCTTTGACTACTTTAAGTATAATATCGAGTAAATCATCGACAACATAATTTGGAAATGATTGCAAAATACTGTTTCTTTTCATACTTGGTGCCTTTAACAATGTATTAAAAAACGGGAAACTCCGATGATTTTTAACAACTTTTACTTTCTTAGTGGTTTTACTTTTAGGTTTAGGTTTAGGATTTTTCGAAATAAGATTCATTGCAGGAAAATTTTCTGTAATAAGTTCTTTAGATGGAGTATTACTAGTTGTTGGTGGAACCTTTGGTTGTTTTTTACCTGATATCCTGGTTTTTGAAAACATGATTTATATGTTTTCAACTTTGTTTTGAACTTTGTTTATAAACCATGGCACCTTTCGGGTTGAAAATATCTGTTTTTACCCGTATATCATCAGGACATTGTGTGAAATCGAGAAATATATACCCATGCGGTATTTTCGTAGCATCTTGAAATGCATTAATAAGAAAATTACGATTATTAGGGTATGCTTGTCGTCCAAGAAAATCAATGACAGTTGCATCTCTAGGATTCATGAAAATAACTAAATATTGTACATTTAAATTACGTGTTCGATGTGCACCACCTTGATGAAATAGATTTTGTGTTATGAAAATAACTGTTACACCAACATGTCTGCTGATTTTAGTGAATAAATTATTGAAATCCTTTTCTTTATTAGCTTCCTGATATAAATCATCGATAATGATGACATCACCTTTCTTTAATCGATTTGATCAGTTTTTATCAAAATCCCTTTACTATTTTCATGTTTTTCAACTTACAAAAATTATCTTGAGTCAATCCATGTTCTTCATCAGCGCCACTATGCCAATAAATCTTATTGAATTTTGATTTGAATAAATCTGATTTTAGCAATTTGCAAACAAATAATGTTTTACCGCTACCGCTTGGGCCAACGATTTGGTATACTGCATCATTTCTTAATTCCATTTCAAGTTTTATAAATATATATATTTGTTTATATTATACAATTTAATGAACTCTTACTAAAATGATATATAAAGATTAAAATTTCATAGATTATTTAATAATGCTATCAAATATAAATTATCGAGGAGATTTTGATGTTTCGAAAATGAAGTTCCCTTCCGGAAAACCACAGCAAATTGTTGATAGAAGCGGAAAATACCCGATAATATTTTTCAAATCCGGTAAATGCAGAATTATGGGATGTAAGGAACCCTTGGATAATAATAAATTGCAATATCGAATCAATAATATTCAAATTCAATCAATTACAGTTACTATGGATATAGGACATAGTATCAACCTATATATTATGTCGAGAAAATGTGATTGTATGTTTGAACCGGAATTGTTTCCGGCACTAAGACTATTAAAATATAACCCTATATGTGTCAATGTGTTTGCTAGTGGAAAGGTTGTCATACTTGGGTTGAGAAATTTGGACTATAGGGAATTTGTTAACAATGTTCGGAATGAGATATTTCATTGATCGATATCTAATTAGCTGTTGATTGTTTAAAACATGATATTTCTTCATTTATTAACAGTTTTTAAAAATGTACAATATTCAAAGCTCTGCTATAACAGCCATGAAAGAATTTGAATTTTATGGTAAATTTTATTATTACTTGGATTTATTATATTATTTACAGATGAATATCAGACAATAATACTTGAAAGATTACACTTCTATTATCCACAAATGTATGATATCCTGAAAGATCGAGATGCTGCAATAATTCCTGATTTAATCTACAACGAAACAAGAATTTGGATATTTGATATTATTAATACCTTTCTCTGGATGTAAAGATCGGAAGAACTATGAAGGAAATGGAACCAGAATACCCCTGCTTTATTGGATGCAGTTGTTGTAATTTCCGATACCAAAGATATGTTGAATGGTCTTTGGTAAAGACTCTTCGAAATTACCATTTCAGTCGAATTGTCTCAAAATAAATCTTTATGTTTAATTATTTATTGTTTTGTCTTGTTTTTGTAGTAAATAGTAATAAAACTAGTACATATGATAATAAATTATATATAAAATAAAACATCTGACAATGCAATATCAATGCAATATCAATGCATTTGAATACAATTAAAACAAAGACATGCTATAATCTGATTGGTTGATAGAGATCTGTCATATGTATAAAAACCCTGGACCATTTCATTTAAATCACTATTCACGATGACCAAGAAAATTTCAAGCATCGAAAAACCAAAGGTTGTTGAAGAACTTGTACAACCTGTTCAAATGTTCCACAACTACAAAATGTATTTTTTAAAAGAAGAAATCAATATGAAATTGGTGTCACCGATCAAGCTAATTCCGACGAAATTCCAATTCTTAAACGGGACGCTTTCAATGATAGATATTAAATCTATTGATGAGGTTTTCAAACGGTTGAATTCAAATCTATCATGTAATCAACATGCCTGGTTCAATAATCGATATGCAAGATTTTATGATGCCTTTGATGAAATCAGCTTCAAAGAAAACGAAAATTGGTATATAACAATTGCAATCCAAGGATATAAAGTTGATAATAATGATATGTATTCTCCGATTTGGAAAATTATATCTGCTAGACGTTCACAAATATTTTAATAAATGTTGATATATTTAATAAATGTATTTAATCATATTTGTTGTTCACTTTATTAATGTTGAAATTGCAATATTAATGCAAAACACATGCAAACTTTAACAAAGACAATGTATAAACAAACTTTTATTATAGTTTTAAATTGTTAATAATGACTGTAGGAAAAGGTTAATATGATTAATTAATTTTCGAATTATTTATTGTTTAGAATATATAATCAACTTCTTGGTGGAAAAACTATCAGAAATAAGTGGTGTAAAAATCGATGACATATTAAATGTTTCTAACATATTAAATATATCAGAGAGTGAAGATTCTGGATTTGATGAAACTAATGAAGAAATTGATGATCCTAAAGAGATATTTATGGATTATATCGATCATATAAGTGAAAATATTATGAAGCGCGATGATAATGTATGCAATAATTTTCTAGATTGTATAGATAATAATGTTATGAACTGTGGAGATGACGATTGTGAATGTGTTAATAAATGTTAAAATTTAGTTATTTATGTTAATATTAAGCATATACATTTGTGTTAAACAAGGAATATGCAATACAAGTGCATGATTAACAAAGACATGACTAACAATTCGAATGTGCGTGTAAAATAATAATAATAATAATTTGCGACATGTTGAGTTTGAGCAGTACCCTTGCTAGCAATACCCTTAGGGGGACAGAATATCTTGTCGGATAGACTCGGAGTATATATAATAATAATAATAATAATAATAATAATAATAATAATAATAATAATAATAATAATAATAATAATAATAATAATAATAATAATAACAATCACCGCGCGCGTTATTTAAAATGAGTTATCCATTAATTTTAAAAATTTTCAATTCTTAAAAGTTGTTGAATTCTCCCTTATTTATTGCCCATTACACACATAAAATCAGTTTTTTCTACCCCTGATATACTTTGAGTTAGACTAATTATTGAAAATATATTATAAAAAATTTCTATTCCTAAAAGTTGTTGAATGATCCCTTATTTATTGCCCATTACACACATGCACGCATAAAGTCAGTTTTTCTACCCCCGATATATTTTTTTTTTTTCAAAAATTTTCTAAGTTTTTGAGTTGACCTACTTTTTCTAAAAATTTCTAAGTATTTTGAGTTGACCTACTTTTTTCTAAAAATTTTTCTAAGTATTTTGAGTTGATCTACTTAATTTTCAAAATTTTTTCTAAATATTTTGAGTTGACCTACTTTTTTCTAAAAAATTTCTAAGTTTTTTGAGTTGACCTACATAATTTACAAAAAATTTCCAAGTATTTTGAGTTGACCTACTTAAAAACTCTGAAAATATTTATGTAGATACCTTGAAAATTGTAAAAATTTATTATATTTCTGAAAAAAACCAGAAAAATATAAAATTTCTGAGAAAAATATAAAATTTTCGAGAAAAACACTTGAAAATTGTTGAAAATCTTAAAAAATTATAAAAAATTAAAAATTTTAAAAATTTTTGAGTTGACCTACTTTTTTCAAAAAATTTTTTTCCCCCCGGGGGGGGTATGTGAGTTAGCGGGCCCTTAACCATCTACTAATGCGTTATGATATTGAAAGCTTCTTGTGTATAGGAATACCTCGAACAGTACGGTCAATCGGTTCTGGAATTTAGCCGTACTATTTGAAACCGGACTATTCGAGGCATTCTGGCGCTAAAAAATTTACGGCTTAGTACCCCTATTAAGAAATTTAAAAATCGTGATTATATTCTAGTAAACAAAAAATATTTTGTTATGTATTTTTATTTTTCTGATATGCGTGTTGGTAACTTTTTCCAATATAACTCAGTCTCGTCTACATTGAATATTTGTTCGTCTTTGTAACCACCTTTTTCTATAATTCTGGATAATTCTTCTGGATAGAATTTTAAAGCCGCCTCTTTATCTGCACTTGCAGATTCCCCAAAAATACGTACGTTGTGAATACCGTTTTTTGGTTGTGGAGTCACTTTTACACTTTGTTCTGCCACTCATTTTATTTTTTATATTAAAATCTAAATATATAAAAGTCAACATACTCTACGATTAAAAATATAAAACCAACAACTTTGATCTATTATCGCGCGATCGTGAATGTATCCGTAGTGAATTTTTTTACGGTTTATTTATTCAATTTTTTATTAAAACTACAAACCAGAAATTAAACGTAACAGAACAAATTATTAAACACCGTATTATTTTATAATAACGAATAAATTCTAAAAACTTTTTTAAATTTCGAAAATTTTATTTAATCATTTTAAAAACAATCATATTTTGAAAATTTCTATAGAGTATAAGTAATTTCTATAGAGAGTACGGTAGAATTTCTATAGAGTACTATGGAGAAACCGTACTTATCGAAACCGTACTATGCGAGGTATTCCTGAAATTGTTTCCAAACGACCCATTTCTCTATACAGCTGGATTAGTCAACTTCATCTAGCATTATTATTGGCATTCGTTTTATTATGAATTTAGAAATGGACGAGGAACTGCTCTTCCGAAAACGTTGATAACCGAAACTAAAGGCGCATCATTATTTCACGTTTTCAAGAATTACTTCATGAAAAAAAGCAATTCTTTTATCAAATAAAATACCAGTAACTACAGATGGGGCACCTGCTATGGTCGGGCACTTTCGTGGATCTATAAACTATTTAAAACAAAATGGACCCTGGGTGTTAGCAACACATTACATCATTATTATAAGAACTTTTATTTCTTCCAATTTCACCACTGATTATTTTATCCATTGAATTAAGAAGAGAGTTTGAAGACTATAAATCAGTAATATATCGATGTTTGTTGATACTCACGAATTTTCGGCACTGCTTTTTTCAAGTGAATTCATCATCTATTGACAACATTTAGTTGCTAAAATTTGAATGTTCGATTGTATGAATCTCTTCAATTAGTCATTAATTCAGTAAACCGAATCCAAAACAACGCATTGAATACGCGGTTATTTGCGAAATTGTGTGAAGAAAATGACGAGAACTTTCATTAATTACTTCTACACACGGAAGAATGCTGGCTGTTAAAAATCAAATTTAAAAAGAAAATTTATTGAAGTTCAAAACAGACATTGGGTATTTAACAGATTTGTTTACTAAATTTTATAAGGGTAACTTACAATTATAAGGTGACAGTCTAAATTTGATTTGAGCAATGCTTGTCATTTCAGCGTTTCTTTCCAGAATTAACTCAATTGTTGGGTAGTCCTCCGAAGGTCAACAGATAACACACAAATCTCAGGAATATCGGACAGCAGTTTTGTTCGAAGAAAGTGATGGGTTACAGGAAAGCATACATTTTACCTTGTCGTGCTGTTTCCAGCGTAACCCAGAATACAAACAAATGTTTCTTCGCTTGTTACCCGTTGAGTGATCAATGTTGGTAATGTATCAAGTGGGTGAGTTCTCGGAAAAAGTGAACTGTGATTGTCGGACACTCCTTTGGGTTCATGAACTAGCGATAGAAATTTTATGTCCGATTTGCTCTGGTCCCTCAACTTAATTGCTTTCCCAAATTCGATAAACTCTCCAACATTCTCATCAGACCGACGTAAAAAATGTCGCAATTTGTGACTTTATTCGCTATGATATTTATATATACAGATACGCACACCTATATGCTTATACCTACTAATATAGATACCACGACTCTTCTCACTCAGTGCTCTACCCTCCAATATCAAGGACAGTGTACGATTTTATTATCATTTCTCTTTCTTCGACTCTAAGGGTTAACTAACTTGAAGGTATCATATATATTCTAGTGAATTTATTTAATCGAAAGTTCTAAAAAAATTTTATCGAATCTATTTAACCAGTAAAAAATTTACTATCAAGATAACTGAATTTCAACGAAAACATTTAATCTCAGGTCATTCTAATTTTGCTAAATTTATTAAAACAAAGAATCCCATAAGTCCCATCTAGGTTACCAATTTTCATAATCAATTAGCTTATTTAATAAAAAGAAATACTCAAGGAGTTCGTAGAAAAATACTTTTTGAGTGAATATAACTCTAATAGGCATAATACACTAAAGGAACATGTCAATAAGCCAGTAATATACCTACGCTTCCCTTTTTTAAACAATAGAACATGTGATACAATCAGAGCTTACATTCGCAATATGGATTTGCCAGTTCATATTCACCCAATTTTTACAACCGTTGCACCTTTGAATTCACAGCATCGTAAGTCTCAAAAATCTCTAACATCAGACCTATTTCACCGAGATTCTATATGCCAATCCTCCACCAAATATTTCTACTTCTCAAAATACATTGTTTACCAAATTACTTGCACAAGATGTGACGCATAGTACATAGGCGAAACACATAGAACGTTCCAAATAAGACTCAACGAACACGTCAAGAGCAAAACCAGCAATTATCACAAACACTGGAAAAAGTACACAAATCAAGCACCACTCTTACACGGAACAAAATGTAAAATGTTACAAGATGCGTTCAAAAACTCATTGCAAAGATTAGCCGTTGAGACTCTTTATATCAAAAAACTTAAACCGTCCATCAACATTCAACTAAATTAATATATAAAATAAAACAAAAATCCCTGAGACGTTTATTTGAATTTAAATTAGAATTAAAATTTGAATTCATGTTTGGATTTGTATTTAAATTTAAAATTAAAAATTAGAAGAATATATAAAAAATAAAAAACGTGAGTCTGATGAGTTAAATAAATTTAATAGTGTGAGCAAGGATGATGAGCCTAAATTTGTGTTAGTATTGCCGTACTCAGAAGGTTTTAAGGATTATAAAGTGAAGATAAGAAAGCAGTTAGGGAATTTAACTATAGGATAGTGTCAACTTCATGTAAAGTACGCAATATGTTTATTAATAAGTCGAAAACTCCGGTTGAATTGTGTTCCGATCTCGTTTATCAGTTTACATGTAATGGGTGTAATGCCACATACATTGGAGAGACTTCCCGTCATCTCTGTATTCGAGCTCGAAAACATTGTATACCGAAGGCTTTGACCCATATTGGTGAGCACAATAAGGGTTGTAAGATTAAAATAGGTATGTCTGATTTTAAAATTTTATTAAAAAATTTCGATAATTTTTGGGAACGTGTGATTTGTGAGGCGTTGTTGATAAAATCATTGAATCCGAAAATTAATGTGCAGAATGCAGTAAATACTTGTGTGTTGAGTGTTTTTAAATAAGCTTTTGTGTATTGTATGTATTGATTGTTGTGTTAAATTAAATAATTAATAAAAATTTTTTAAATTATTAAATTAAATTTTAAAAGTTAAAATTTTAAAAAAATAATATTTTTTTATAAAATGAAATTTTTTTATATACACCTATCTCCCGATTTACACGGTACTTGTTTTACACGTTTTCGCTTTTACACGGTTTTCCAAATAATTTTTTTTTGTTTTTATCGCACTCTACTAAATGTAGTGTTTCCAAACGAATAATCGAGTAACCGAGTACTCGTCTATTTTTAGATATTTTCCATTATTCGGTTAACCGGGTAATTACGTCGAGTAACCGAGTAGTTACTTTAGATATAATTTTTTTTTTCAAGCAAAAATTATCAGAAATTATGATATTGGTTGCTATAGTAACATTCAATATTTTCTATTTTTCTTAATTAAGCAAGCAAAATTATAAGAATTAAATATTAAAAATACTATTTTTCTTAACTGTAAGATTTTTTTCTAGTTTAAGAAATTGTATTTAATTCAGTGAAATATTTTACACTTTTACGCGTTCATCACAGAACACAGATCACACATCGTAAGTATAATTATTAATTACAATAATAATTATGTGTATAAAAATTAGGTTTGTTTTTATTTTGTTTGAATTTCGAAAATATAATTTATAGATATCCTCTAATCCATAATGGCCACAAACAAATCGAAAGTTTGGGATTATTTCAAAAAATTATCATCAGAAATTGCGCAATGTCAAGTCGATTTATGTACGAATAAGATATCCATTAAAGGTGGTATCACAACTGGAATGATAAATCATTTAAAAAAACATGATATCAGTTTAAAACCTCAAACCAAAAGGAATGTTCAAAATTCTGCTGATGATTCGCTAGGACCAAGCACATCCAAAATACCTAAAGTTAGTGGTATGTTAACATTTATCAGTAGAGAAAGAGAATCACTGGAGGAAATTATATCGAAATGCGCAACAAAAGATGGTATTCCATTTCGTACAATTGTCAAATGCGATGCAGTTCGCTGCTTTGTAAACAGTCGTAATTACAAAATGCCAACCAGCGTATCGACTGTTCGAAAACACGTTCTAACATTTTTCAAAGAAAAAAAAGCTGAAACTAAGCATAATTTAGAAGCCAAAATTAAATCAGGACAAAAATTTACAATTACGGTCGATGAATGGACTGATATCGCTTTAAGAAGATATCTTAATGTCACACTGCAATCTATTTCGAGTCAAATTGTTCTTGGTTTGGTTCCGATTATAGAAAGCTGCACATCTGAAAAAACCGAAGAACTAGTATTCAATCGATTGAAAGAATTTGGAGTAGATTTTGATTCTGACATAGTTGCTTCCGCGCACGATGGTGCAAACGTAATGGTGAAATACGGCAAAATTATATCAGCTGAAAGCCAATTATGCTATAACCACGCTTTTCACCTAGCCGTCATTGAAACTTTTTACTCAAAACGTAATGAACCTGGTTATGTCGATGCTACCGAAGATGATGATGTAGAATTTTTTGAAAATGATGAAGATCAAGCGGAATCTAATGAAATAATAGATGAACTGGAAAACGACGATTTTTACATTCAGAACTAGAAACAGTGGAGCTTCGAACAACACATAAAATCGCGATAGATGAAATGAGAAAAATTATAAAATTCTTTAGAAAATCATCTTTAAGAAGCGAAATTTTAAAAAAATATACTAGCCAAAATGAGGGAAATTGTTTACGTTTGCTCTTAGATATAAAGACTAGATGGAGTAGTTTAGTATTGGCAACTGAGCGATTTTTAAAATTAATAAACTCAGTTAATCGTGCTTTGGTCGAGCTAGGGGTAGCACCTTATAAAAATGATAATATTGAATTGTTAAAAGAAATTGTTTCAATTTTAGAACCGGCAAAAATAGCTGTTTTGGAATTGAGTAAACAAATTCTAATTTATTGACTGGAGACGCAACATTACTATATGTGTTTCAAGAATTAGAATTGATTAAAACTCCGCTCGCGACAGAATTCTTGTTTAATTTGAAATCTCGAATTGAAAAACGTCGAAATAAAGAATTGGTTACTCTATTATCATTTCTACACCACGGCGTGTATCCTGAAAATAACAAATTTTTTGAATATTCAACTAAACATAAAGTTAAAGGATTTGCAACAAAAATAATGAACCGTTTATTTCCCAACCATTCTGAAAGTTCAAGCACTAATGAAGATGAGGAGCCTGAGTTGCTAAACCCATACAAGAAATTACAAAAGTGTATTTCTTCGTTTACAACACCTAAACACCAAAATACCCGAAATTTAAGTTTGGAAAAAGAATGTAAGCTACTTGAAGTAAATAAAGGTAAACGTTCTGAACAACTTGAGAAATTGTACAATGCACTATTGACAATAAAGCCAACTTCTACAGCCTCCGAACGAGTCTTCTCAGTAGCTGGCACTTTGAAGACGAAAATCCGAAACAGAATGAACCCAGAAACCTTAAATGCGCTAATTTTTCTTAAATATTATTTCTTAAATAAATAAAAAGTTATATATACAATAAATATTTGATATATTTAATAAAATTTAATTAAATTCTTTAATTATTTATCTTTAATTATTTAATCTTTAATTATTTAATTTTAGTTTCGAGTATAATAACCGAGTAACCGAGTACTCGCCCAAATTTTTTTGTAATACTCGAATAACCGAGTATTACAAAAAATCGAGTAATTTGGAAACACTAACTAAATGCTACTGTGTTTGAACACGTGCGCTGTGTACACATCTCACAGGGAATCCCGAGCTTATGTGCTGACTTGCTGCACATGCACACTGTGTCTGTATTTCTTCGCATAAAATTAAAGTTTTAAACTTTAAAGTGAGTGCATAATTTAGATTACATATTATAAATTAACATAAATTAAAAAAAATTATAGGCTTATAATGTCGAAAGAAGTTAAAAGAAAAGTTATTTTTTTAGAAACTAAAATCGAAATTTTGGATCGCTTACGAAAGGGAGATAGAGTAGTAGATGTTGCAAAATCATATAGCATGAACGAAGCTACAATAAGAACTATTAGAACAAATGAAAACACAATTAGAAAGAATGTTGCAGCTGGCAATACCACGAGTATGGGCACAAAATCATACACCAGAAATATCGCAATGGAAAAAATGGAGAAAGCGTTAATGCTTTGGATAGAAGATCAAACACAAAAAAGAGTACCCATTGATACGGCCGCTATAACAAATAAAGCAGTACGAATTTACGAAAAAATTGTAGGGCAATTACCATCTTCTTCTTCAACTGAAAAGAAGCCAAATTTTTTGGCAAGTCATGGCTAGGTTTGAAAGATTTAAAATAAGACATTCTTTACACAGCTTAAATTAAAAGGTGAACTGGCTTCTGGCGACGTAGATGCAGCCAAGAATATCCAGCAAATTTTGGAGAAATTATTAACGACAATTCATACACCCCTGATCAGGTTTTCAATGCTGATGAGTCAGGGTTATTCTGGAAAAAAATGCCTGAAAGGACTTATGTTTCAAAATTTTATAAATCGGCTAGTGGTCATAAAGCAGCAAAAGATCGCATAACAATTCTTTTCTGTAGCAATGCTTCAGGAGATTATATTATTAAACCATTAGTGATTAACAAATCAAAAATGCCCCGTGCCTTTAAAGGAGTAAACTAGGGTTTCTGAAAAACAGTGGTTTTCAAAAAACAGCTTTTTAACTGTTTCTGATTTTTAAAAAACAGCTGTTTCACTGTTTTTAATTGTTTTTACTGTAAATAATGTAAGGAAAAAAAAATTTTTAATATGAAATTAAAGCCTTTTAATTATTTATTTGATTTATTATAATAATATTTCAAAAAGACCAATGCTTGGAGTGATTTATCTGATAGACGAGATCGAATTTTTGTGCAAAAACTTGAGGTGACCGAAAAAACGCGTTCTACGTCCGTGGAAGTGGGTTTGATGGTCAAAATGGCATTAAAGAGTTTTTGTAGGTTTTCAGTTCGCTGTCCAGTGTTCTTGAAAAGTGTAAATTCCGACTTTAGCCACCTGACAGCATCATTAGCTGGCGTGACTGTAGTTTCACTTTTTTGAAGCAAAGCATTTAGTTCCTCCTGCATTGATAAATTTACAGATATTTCTTCATGAGGTAATTGATCGCCAGTATCTTCGTCAGCAACTTCAAATAGTCGTTTTGCAAGACTTCCTGCAAAATTAATCGTGTTTCTCGAAGGCACAATCGATGGATCTTTCAGGCTGCGTAAGAGATTCATTAGGTCGGGATTGAGTCTTTCACCAACTCGCTGCTTTAGATTTTCCAGTAATTTCTCTGCAATTTCATTTTTAATGTTCGATAGTTTTGTGAACATAAAATTTAAAATTGTATCCGCGCTCATTAAAGTTGAGTCCTCTCTGCTAAGATTCTTTACTGCTAGCTTAACTGGCTCCATTGCTGCTAGCAATGATTTCAGAGCGCCAAGATCAAAGTTTTCAATCAGATCGAGTGCTTTGAAATCCTGAAGAGTCTCACGAATTGATGCTTCGGTTTTAATTAACGGTTCAAGCATGGTTGGGATTGAATTCCAGCGTGTTTTCACATCCAGATGCAGTTCAATTTCTCGAGAGTGAATTTGTTTGATTTTTGATTGAAGCACATGATTTCGAACAGGTGAATGTTTGAAGAATTTGACAATCTTGCGAGACTTTTTGAGTATTTCATGATAATCGATCTCATTATGGTTTTCATTGATTAATTCAAAATCGGTTGGTTCATCAAAATTATCTTCCTCATTTGAATCTTCATCAATGATGATGGGTTCTTCAATTTCTGATTTCTTTTTGTACAAAGTGTCATATACTCCAAGGTGTAAACCGTGATTGAGACAGAACTGACCGATAACATCAATGAGGCTGATAAATCTTTGATTAACTGCAGCTCCATCCTGTGTGGATCCAACCAAATCTTTTTCCATTGAAATACCAAACGATTTGAGATGATCTCGAAGAATTTCAATCATGCTAAGAGCGTTGCAAGAACCGAGAATGCGCACGAGGCCTGTCTTATAAGTTTATTGGAATCTCTCTCATAGTCATGAATATTAATTCCGAAATATCGACGACCACATAAAGTTGTAGCCTCATCGACGGTCATGCTGAACTTGATACCTTTCGCAACCTTCGCTTGAATCTCATCAACCATTTTCTTCTGTTTTTCTTCAAAATCATCGTGCAATAGTTTCATGACATCAGTTTCATTCGCAGGCAATTTGTGACCATCGCGTGTTAAGGATTTTCTAATGAACTTATTTCTTGTTATTGCTCGAATAGTTACTCCATCCGTTGCCATGTCTGACACAATTTCTTTGAGAGATTCTCGTTCAAAAAAGTCAGCAACAGTTTTTTGTCTCTTTTCGGTCTGAATTCCATTCTTGGATGTGCTTGGTTCCCCAGCCTGATCAAACTTGATGCCATGCTGCTGTAGATGTCTCTTTAAAGTTGTCGTTGAATTGCCAGAGCACTTAATTATGCTATTACTCAGTAAACATCAAAAATCTTCCCGTTTATTGGAGGGCTAATAAGAAAGCGTGGGTTACTGCTGCAATGTTTACTGAATGGTTTCATGAATGTTTTATCCCAGATGCCAAAAAATATTTAGGTTCAAAGGGATTGCCTTTTAAAGTGCTTTTGTTAATTGACAATGCGCCTGGTCACCCACAAGATCTAGAATATGAGAACGTTGAAGTAAAATATTTACCAAAAAATACAACTTCATTATTACAACCATTGGACCAAGGCATAATTTCTACTAATAAAGCTTTGTACATAAAACGAGCCTTTACATATATTTTGGAACAAATGGAGAAAAATGAATCTTTAACAGTTATTAGTGCTTGAAAAAATTTTACAATATTAGACTATGTGAAGCATATCGCCTTATCATACACTGCGATTAAGCAAACAACGCTCAATAGCTGTTGGAAAAAATTGTGGCCAAATGTAGTCAAAAATGAACATTCCATTTCAACGTAAAATGATGAATATTCGCAGATAGTACAGATGGCGCATTCATTGGGCGGAGAAGGTTTTGATGATTTTACTGATGATGATATCGCAGAGTTAATGGCTGATAAAGAACTAAGTGAGGATGATTTAGTTAACTTAGTTTGCGAAAGTGAGTCTGAAAAATCTGATGAAGAGTAATTAGTACCAGTAACATTCACTGCTAAAGTCATCCGCGAAGGACTCGCATTGGGAAGAAAGCTGGGTAATCATTTTATACAAAATGACACAAACGTAGAAAGGGCTTTACGATTCCAACGTGACATAAATCGCTGCTTGGCTCAATATGAAGAAGTTTACAAAGATCTTACAAAAAATTCGAAGCAATTGTTAATAACCGATTTTATTACCACCTCTCAGAATGTAAATATTTCTGCTTCAAACATCGAATCGGCACAAATAACTTCGAGTGATGAAAATGAATTCCAACCTTCGATTCCGAAAAAAAGAATGAGAGTAATTTCTGATAGTGATGAAGGATAATAAAACACC
>CAUHTR010005390.1:0-28519 GCA_959609185.1 Schmidtea polychroa | reverse complement strand
TAAAGAGCTGATCCTATTGTAGATCGTAAACTAAATGAAAATACAAAATAAAAGGTTCCCAGTTCGTTGATATTTTGCATCGTCAGCTTTGGAAACTGAATTTTGACTTGTGATAAGCAGAAATAATTTTATTTTATATATATATATATATATATATATATATGCCATTCGCAACTTGTCTGCCGAGAGAAGTTTAGAAAATATTTAAAATGGCTACAGTTTTTAAGGAAAATTTTAAGATTTATTTAGTGTGCTTGAATGGATTGGACAAACAATTTGAGAATCACTGTTCTAAAAAAATTCCTAATTTTTTATTTTTCATAAATGTGGCTAGGGATTTCTATTAATCATTATTATCATTATTTATCCGAGTTATTCAGCATGTACAGCAGAGCTTTCAGACATTATTAACAATAAATTATAATAGAATCAATAATAAATGGAAAGAAACACAAAATCAGCATTATATTTAAACTGGAAAAAACCTATTTATAGTACTTCAAATTATATATGGAGTATTGTTAGTTTAAGAGCCATTATTGATACAAATCAATTAGACATGACACAATGAAAAGAGATTAAAATAAATATAATCCTAATTCATCTATGGATACCATCTTTCATCTCTTTTCAGGGTATTTAATTCAATGGCTATAGGGATTTTGTTTTCTTCCATTCTTTGGAAAAGGAGAAAACAACAAGAAAAGATTAATAAGAGTTACATTATATACAACTTTAATGCTATATAGATGGTTAAGTCTTCCCACAAGCAGAAAAAGATGGAGAATAACAAATAAATAAGAACAGAATTTGTCCTCGTGGGTCACCTTGTGTAAAAATAATTTCACAAACACAATTAATTTAAAATGTTGATCTAAAATAGTTCACACAATATATATTTTAAATTTGTATTAATGCATTTATATACAGTCATACCCCGGATAACGTTGCCCCGAATAAAGTTGTTTCGCTGTAACGTCGGTCCACCATTATAGTCATACCCCACTGTAACGTTGCGTGGCTTCGCTGTAACGTTTTTTTTTAATAAAACCGTTTTTTCAAAAACTAAGCAAGCGGTGTTATTTTAAAATCTTTTTTTATATATTACATATTCTAATAAAGAATTAAATCTAATTTTCATAATATCAAAATTCTCTTAATCTTTTAAATCTATTTAATTGCGAATTTTTTTCTTAATTATAATTGCTTGGTATAACGTTGTTTCGGTTAACATCGCGTTTTTCTGGAACCATTTAACAACGTTAACCGGGGTAAGACTGTATATTATTAATTCGTTTATATGTGTAAAGCAGTGTTTCTCAAACGGTGTGCCCCAAGACTTTTTTTCCTCAAAAAGTTTGTATTAAAAACATTTAGAAAAACTATATCAAGTTTTATACTATGAAAAATTCACCTCTGTGGATCAAAATTAATAAAAATTGTCTTTATTACCTTATAAAAATCTCTCGTAATAATATTTAATTAGTATAGACTAAAAAGTGGCTTGCTATATATCATTGGAAAGTCAAAAAATTTGTAAAAATATTTGATTTTTGGGCATGTGTGCCGCGAGCGAAAAAAGTCTGAGAAACACTGGTGTAAAGAAATATAATTTACTAAATACAAAATAGTTTTTATTCATTACTCAACAAGGGCATCACTTGGAGAATTGAATCATGATAACCTTGAAAAACACAAACCATGGACTTCAATAGTCTTCAAAGCTCTTTCCAAGTCCAAAACCTTAAAAGATAAGAAATTAAATAAATATGTCACAGATAAATTGCAGTATATGGAAATCATGAAAAGACCATGGAAATATTTTGCTGTTTCATCAAGGCAAAATATAATACTGAGATAAGGAGCAATATCATGTTCTTGGTAAGAATGAAAAATAAAATTATTTCAGATTACTGATCAAAGTAGGAACATTTGTTTGGATGAAGAAATAAAGACAATTGAAGGCGATTTAATTTATCAAATTTTATATGTTTACCATCTAGAATCATTAAAAGAACTGATTACTAAAGTAAACTAGACAATGGACAACCTATACATAAATTATTGGTGGCCTAGAGTCCGAACCGATGTTTTAATATTTATAAAAAGCTGTATGATATATTATTCTAAAATATTTAGTGACCGATGAACAATCCTGATAAATAGCTTAATCCAGATAGGGGACCAAATAAATCTAGATTGTACTCGCTTCTCTGATCAAGGAGGGATATACATTTAAGTCGATACTGGTACGAATTGAATTGAAGCAATATTATGTAAAGAAAGAACGACAAAAACCTTAACCAATTGCCTTTCTAGCCTATTTTTTCAGATTTGGGCTACACAGCACTGTTTAATGAATAATGGTCCTAAATTCAAGTCGAAGAAAAAAATTGTAATGCTCACCAGTATATCCTTTAACATCAAACGAAATGACAGAGATAGCAGTACAAAGTATAAAATCATAAATGACAAAATAATATAAAATGAATCCTATTTTTTTCATTCGAAGGATATTTTCTCAAAATCTAATACCAACATTCTCAGGTTTATTTATTAATTAACCAACACAAAGATTTATACGAAAATAAATGAAATCTTTTGTAAACCCATCCTTCGAAACGGTAGAAAATATTTATTATAAGAAAATAGCAAAAGGACAACAATAAAAGCAGCATTTGTCATGCCGGTTGGTAATAACGTGTCGTATATAAACTTAAGGAATGAGATAAAGCTAGCTGATAATGAATCCGACGTTCACACAAAGAAGAAGACAACGAGGAAACAAACCTCCTTTCGAAAATTAAACTAACAATTCAACGCCCAAAGATATTCTTAGGTTCAAGGAGAGAATGTTATATAAATTTAATGCACTTTAATGGATTAATATAATTGTTTAAATGTATATAATGAAATATAATTTACAAACACAGAATGTATTCCACAGTCGGCTTTTAGCTCCAGTGAGAGTTTGCAATCCATTCAATATTCCTCATATGTTAGTCGGATCTTTAGATCCTGAATCTTGTAATACCATTTTCTAAATCTTGCAAGTGTTACTGGTCACTTAACACTCTCAGTGTCACAGAAAAAACAAGCCTTTTTTAACATGTTATTATTAGATATATTGACCTGATAAGTTTATTTTAAAAAAAGTCTCTGTCAGATAAATCGACCTGACACAGAGTATGTTAAAAAATGTGTTGTCATAATCCTAACGGTACGAAGAGAAAATTTCCAAAAATTGTTGTGGTGCGAGGGGCAAAGCACTGTCAGTAAAAAATGTCACTGAGAGTGTTAAAATTAATATTTTGTAACACGAGTATGGATATTAAGAAGGGAAATCGTTCATATATGTTTTCGATGGAAGAACATATCTAACATATCATCGTATGACTTCAAACAGTTGTTGAAAGGCTACCTTTATTTCTTGAATAATGTAATTTCTTACCTTTTATCATTAATGTAATAAATTCAACGCACGCATTATTAGATAAATAGTTCACAAATCACAAAATTTTCGGAGTTTTACTTGAATATTGCTATTGTTATAAATTGTTTTTACTATTTCTGTATTAACTTTCCCTTCTTTGGCGAAGCGCTTTTGAATATGTTACCATTGGCATCTGAGATTTTGAGAATTTTCTGGTGTTGTAGATAAGGTTCATTGGCAAATTTTGTTTACTTTCAAATAAATAAACAATTTTAATTGATTGTCAACACAATGATTATTATTTCATAATATTATTGGCTTTACAGAAAATTCCCAACCCATTTCTGATGTCTCCTTGATGCTGACTATAGTCATGATAACTCCTCAATCGTTTAAGGAAATTAAAAGAATCCCAGAAACATTGAAAAAACTAAATTGATAAATAATACGAAATCAATGTCCACCGGATTATTGGTCATTTTTTATCTTTTTTTTGTGCATTGTATGTATTAAGGACAGTTTTGCGCATGCTACGGCGTCTTTGATCTCAAAAACACATGCAGCATTTGCATTAGACAGCTTTGAAGTTGCCGATGCGCGGTACAATGGGATCCGTGATATAATAGTGTGAGAAACCGTATGTACTTTGCTCGCCAGTGATTTTATGTGCAATTGTCAGCAACTTTGTTATGTCCGATTTCTTACCTAAGCATCATCCTCTGTCTATCATATTAAATACAAACACACACACACACACACACAACTGCATTTACTGATTTATGAAATATATATTTAAATTTATTTATTTTTATTTATTATTAAGTATTTTATGGAATTTATTTATTTATATGAAATATATATATGAAATAAAATAATAGATTTTTATGTATTTTTATTTATTTTATTCATATCAAATACATAAACACAAACATCTTTATTAACCGATCTATAAAATATACATATAAAATAAGAAAATATCCAAGATAAATTTATTTTTTTTTATATTTATTTATACTATTCATATTAATACATATATAATATTAATACATATACATATAATACATATATATTCATATACATACACACACACGAACAACCGCATTCATATGAAATAAGAATTCATTCGAGTTGAAATTTATTTATTCTTTTTTTTACTAACAACTAATCTTAAAGTTAATTTTTAAAAAATTTTATCATCAACCTTTGCCGACAAATATTCTGCCGTATTTTACCTACAGATAAAAGTGACGATGATGATAATAATAATAAAAATAATGATAATAATATTTATAATGCTACTTTCAGCATTTCAAGCAATTCGTAACCGATATTGCACTAATGTGTGGCGATTAAAAAGTGAAAATCTGAGAAAGTCATAAAAACCTGTACTAATGACCTGGTATGAGTTACAAAATTACAATCAACAAATCATTATATATATATTTATATATATTTATATTCGGTGCGGTGTCCGTTGGTTAATAAACTATTTCTATCGTCGCTGCACCATTAAATCACAATTTTACTCGAATAAAATTGAAGATTGTGAAAATTTTATTATTAACAATAATGATAATCGCAAAAACATCTAAAATTTAAATTAGCCACAAAAAAGAATTTGTTAGAAAGAAGGTCGACCCCAGAAATCACGGAATTTTCATATTATTCATTAATTTTTCACAATAACCATATTACAAATAGAAATTTCAAATATTATTATTATTATTATTATTATTATTATTATTATTATTATTATTATTATTATTATTATTATTATTATTATTATTATTATTATTATTATTATTATTATTATTATTATTATTATTATTATTATTAATATTATTTATTATTATTATTATTATTATTATTATTATTATTATTATTATTATTATTAATATTATTATTATTATTATTATTATTATTATTATTATTATTATTATTATTATTATTATTATTATTATTATTATTATTATTATTATTATTATCAAAATGATGATTTCTTGGTAGCAGCATTTATTATTTAAAACAATAAAATGATAATTTAAGCCTTTTGCTGCAAATAATGGATTTAATGAAAAAATTTTCGACTATAAGATCTCTTGTCAATCTCCTGGAATTTAGCAATGTTCTTCCCGAAAATACCTTTCAATCTTTCTTTTATTTTCTTTCTCTTAATTCTCATTGGTTCTAAATATAATATATACTTTGGTTTTATGAATTTTTCTATTTTTTTATTTATTAAAAATTTTGAAAATTTTATTGAAAATTAAAATTAAAAATAAAATAAAATAAATACCATTTAAAATTTCAAAATGACACAAACTAAAAATTTTAAAATTTTTTTTATGAAACTTCCATAATTAGCTTCTAGAATTCTGACATTTTTCTTTTGGATGTTTTGGATGAAAGAACTTAAATACTACCGGTCTTCCAATTCGGATAGCACATAAATCTTGGACACTGAGAAGGGCTCTGGCAGGCAACATAAATAGAGAAAACAATTGCACAATGAAAAACTGCCAGGCACCGAAAGATATGTGCTTTAGAAAAAACATAGTCTATTGCGTCACATGCAATATATGCAGTGAGATCTACATTGGAAGTACACTCAGGACCTTGCACTAAAGAGTTAAAGAACACCTAGATCCTGGTGGAACATTCTCGTTAGGCAGACATCTTCGGCAGTGTCAGCCAACAGAGAAAAGAAAAAATATTTCAATCGAAATCATAACTAATGGAAACATACAAAAGAAAAATGTCAGAATCAAAGAAGCAATTCTCATCATAAACAGACAGCCAAAGATCAACACTAAAGAAGAAATCAATGAAATCATGAATTTGATCTGTTGTCATTGACCTTGAGAATAACTGACAATATATAAAGAAATTTAAAAAAATATAATGAATTAAAAAGTAATAATTAAAATAATATAGAAAATTTTAGGAAATATACTTTCAAAAGATAGGATTTAAAAATCAAAATTGACACATTTATTGAAATATTTAAATAGCGTATATAAGTAGTTATTGGAGGCTTTATTTTAAAATATTTTGAAAAATCTTATTAGGCTTCTAGAAGCTAATTATAGAAGTTTTATAAAAAAAAATTTAAAAATTTTTAATAAATAAAAAAATAAAAAAATTCATAAAACGAAAGTATATATTATATTTAGAACCAATGAGAATTAAGAGAAAGGAAATAAAAGAAAGATTGAAAGGTATTTTGGGAAAGAACATTGCTAAATTCCAGGAGATTGACAAGGACTATCTTTTAGTCGAAAATCTTTTCATTAAATACATTATTTGCAGCAAAAGGCTTAAATTATTATTTTATTGTATTATCATTATTATTATTAAAAATCGCCACTTAAACACGGTAATTTTAACACTTAAATTAAACTCAATTATTTATTTTTGCAAATGTTTTTTAAACGATATTTCATTAAAGTGTATATTATTTTTTTATATCAGTCATTTTATAGAATTTATTTTAAAACAATTAAAACAAATATTTATCTTAAAAAATTAACTTCATAAATACATTTGTAAACGATACCAACAATTCACATGCAAACAATTTACCATCAAAATTATTTAAACAAATTCAAAATTTAATTGAACAATTTTTAAAAAAATTAATTTTGTAATTTGTATATTAAATTTATTATATCTATAGCTTTTTTTTTTCCCACCTAGTGATAATAGGAAAATTGTCGAAATGCAAAATGTTTAGTGGCACTTTCTAAAAATTAAATCGTTGAGATGTTTATTCAAATATGTATTTAATAATAATAATAATAATAATAATAATAATAATAATAATAATAATAATAATAATAATAATAATAATAATAATAATAATAATAATAATAATAATAATAATAATAATAATAATAATAATAATAATAATAATAATAATAATAATAATAACAATAATAATTATAATAATAATTATAATAATAATTATAATAATAAACATCACTGAGTTTTGGTTTATTTTTATTACTCACTATCTTTATTATAATTGGAAACAAAAATTGCTTTAACATTTTCCTTAATATCTTCTCTTGAATTATTAAATTCCTAGCAGCACGTCTTGACAAAGCATAGTTCATCACTAGTTGGAAGGCATAAGAAACTGTAAAGAAGGAAATCCGGTGTTTCTAAAAATTCTTTAATATCATTTATAATTCTTTCTTTGATTTGCTTAACTTGCAATTCTCTTTGTTTTAAACTATTGATATCTTCTGTAATGGTTTTATTATGATAATATTTTATAGCAGGTTTAATTCGGGATAATCATAATTTATTTCAAACTTTAGTTATTCAACATTTGTCAAGACTTCTGTACCTACATAGATTAAAATAGTTTCTGGTTTAAATTATTGTCAAAAGTCACATTTCTTCATTATTTTTTTGAAATTGAAAGTGTTATTAATAAATTCAAAATGGATGTCTTCAGTTTTTATTAAATTTTCCATATTTAGGCAGTCGAATTGGCCGCCAACCAAATGCAGTAAAATTCCATTGTGTTTTGGAAATAATGCAAAGAACATACGATCAATATGACGGTACCAGTGAAAGTGTCAATGACAGTTCCAAAAGAAAATCAGTTTTCCATAGAGCTTATAGGAAAGTATCCCAACAGCCACAGAAAAATCCCATCAAATGTTCCCAAAATCATTTCGATAAACTGAAAAACGATTTGTCAATTTTTGACACCAAAGACATTTTTTATTCGAATGAAGAAAAGTTCATATTTGAAAGTTCGCTGAAAGAAGCTACGAGGATCATTGAAATTTCAAAAGCAGTAAGACTCAATTATGAGAGAATAAGTTCAATTTTTCACATTCAATTTGTTAGAATCTTCAAGATTTAAGCAATAGACAATTCTCGAAGAGTTACATAACTTTAAATGATTTATGGAACTATATGATGAACAATTTTGATGTTCACTCTGCGATGATTGTTCAATTTGTCAAGGCCATTCCAGGTTATTATTATTATTATTATTATTATTATTATTATTATTATTATTATTATTATTATTATTATTATTATTATTATTATTATTATTATTATTATTATTATTATAGTTTTTAACAATATATTAATGAATTACTATTTTTTTATTATAAGAACTTTTTTCAATTTTCACCACTGATTTCTTTTCAATTGACATTTTATTTATTAGAAAACTTGACTATGAATCAGTAAAGATTATATTGATTAAGTAAAATTATTGATTTAAATAAATAATGCTAATAATAAAACGAATATTATTTCATTATTGAAATGTTATTATAATAGGTTTCAACAAATTCGAACTGAAATCTCGCCGGTCACTCGTCCAAGACGCTATGTACCCAATAATGTTGTTGAAACTTGCTCAAGACTACAAGGCCGATGTAGATGAATACAATTATTTCGACTTTTCTTTAACTGATAGAGAAGTGATTCTGAATAATTTTCAGTCATTTAAAAAAATCACTGACCATTTATTATCAATAAGCCGTATGGTGTACTCCCTTCAGTTATCTAGTTATCCCATCAGTTTGATATGCGTTATTGAGCTAATGAAAAGTGAGTTTATTTATTTATTAACATAAATAATAAAAGATACAATAAATAATAAATAAATAAAAGATTTCGATTAAAAGCTCTATTTTGGAAGTTTTTCCTTTTAATATGGGATTTATGTGAAAAGTAAACATTCATGTAATCAGGACTTTTTGTAGTTATTGGAAGGAGAAAGGTTAGCCGAAAGAATTGAGAAGAATATGAATTAAAAAGAAAAGAATTTCACAGATAAGACAAAAATTGATCCAGGCACAAAATGTTGCGATTCAATTGGAATTGTTTGCAACAAACTCAAAACGCCTATCAGCATTAATGATAAGATAATTAGATTTTCAGAACTTTTCGTGTCAGGTCTTAGGATTCTAGAAATTTTTTCTTTGACTTTGCAACGCCTTTTAGTTTCTCCTTTAATTTACAACTTTTTCAATCTTTGTACGTGTCCAATGTGTGAGATGTCAACTTTAAAAATATTTAATCTCAAAAATGTTAATTGACAAAATATTAAAAACTTATAAATTAAAAATAATAAACCGTAGTAATTTGTGATGAATGAGTGAATGAAATTTTCGCTAAGCATATATAATGACAAGTTTATATTTTTCAAAGTCGGTAGCAAGCTTGAGGATAAATGGTGTTTTGAAAAAACTAAGTCTAGACTAAATAAATACAAAATAAAAATTAATTATAAATTTCAGAAATATAAATAAATCAACCATATTGTTTTTTGTAATTTAAAGTAAAAAATAAATGTGACGATGCAGGAGAAATTATAATTAAATAAAAATTATTTGTAATAAAAATAATAAATTTTAAATCACAATTCATTGTCAACCCAACTTTTATTTTGTGATCCAAACTAAAGAAAAGGTCCAAAGAGTTAAGAAAGGAAAATACCTAAATTCACCCCAAATAGTGACACAAAAGTATTTTTACATTAAATAAAAAAGTTATTATTTATGTTTACTAGTATTGCTTTGATTTATATTATTATTATCGTTATTATTATTATTATTATTATTATTATTATTATTATTATTATTATTATTATTATTATTATTATTATTATTATTATTATTATTATTATTATTATTATTATTATTATTATTATTATTATTATTTCTGTCTAAGACAAATCAGAAAAGTTTCTCTATTAACATTAGAAAAATCCCACACAATTGTCATCATTTTATCTGTGAAGTCATCATAAGATTGTTGCAACCATTCTTTGTTAAACCATTTAACGTGTCCAATAACTTGAGATTGAGCCATGATTGAATTTGAAACATTGGATAATTGTTCAACACTTTTGCTAGTAAACATTCGAATTGTGTTTATCCTTTTAAGAGCTCGATTAAATAGAATATCATATTACTTCTTTTCGGTAGTTCCATATTCTGCTTTATTATTATTTGACATGAAACGATGAACAAAAATTATCCAAAAATCTATGGTTTGACTTGTAAATTTAAACGAAGTTCCAGCATCATATATAGCACTATCTTTTGCAGCAATTATTCTGTCGATACTTGGTCCAATAGAAGGGTCATAATATTCACCAGATGATCTAATAACATTTTCATTTTCCATATTTAACTAAAGCCGAAAATTCAAAATACCACACAAATCACCCGTTAAAACAAAAGATTATTCGAACTCTATAAATCACTGTCCCCGATAATTTTATATAGGAGACTATTTCTATTAAAAGATCTTTATACATTAATCCAATATTCTCATTAGTATGCTCAATTTTTAATCCGACTTACATTTAGATTATCAATTATTATCTCACGAAGAAGACGGAAAAAGGATTCTCAATCAAGCAAAATCTTTACTTTGGTTATTTTTAGAAAGTTTGTGTTGTTTATTTTTCATCTATTTCCAAAATTATTTTTATTTAGACGATGAAGTTGATAACAAACCCAATGGAAACTCAACAATACAATCTGATATCTTAATTTTACCAAAAAAAAATTATCAAAGATATAAAAAGATCTTTGAAGAAATGCCAAAACTTTTGTCAGAAATGAATTCAGAACATTTGAAAATAATTCAAGAGTTAAAATATTTACATCCGGAACTCGTGTTTCCGGAACTGTATATCGACATGTTCAATATACAAGACCCACAAACAGTGATTGATGCTAAACTATAACTCTCGTATATTTGTTTACAATTTTTCACTTATAAATGAAATGTTGTCTTGTATTTTAGGGTTGTTTTAAAATATTCACAATACTAATTTATTATTGAGTTTTAATTTTAATATAATTTTTATTATTCAGTCTTTGATTATTATTATTATAATAATAATAATTATTATTATTATTATTATTATTATTATTATTATTATTATTATTATTATTATTATTATTATTATTATTATTATTATTATATATTCGTTCATCACTGACTCACTGACTATGCAACTCTATAATTATTTTTTTTTCTTGAAATTCACTTGAAAAAGACAGTGCCAAAAATTCGTGATAAACATTGATATATTTACTGATTCATAGTCAAGCTTTTTAGTATAAATATATAATATATAGGAATGTTTTTTAGATTTAAAATTTTTTCAAAATAAATGTCATTTTGTTTATTATGACTATTTTAGATCATTTAATCACGTTGGCATGAATTTGGAGACCCCAGTATTTTCACACAGCCAACTGTATGTTGCTTTATCACGATTAAGAGTGCAAGTCAATTGAATGTATATTAAAGTGTATATTGAATCAAATCCACAGCAAAGAAAATGATTGAATGTCCAGAGACAATTCACAAACAATAAGGGGAATCGTTTATTTGTATTTGTTACTTATAAAGGTAGAATTTCAATTTTTTTGTTTATTTTAAGGGTACTCTCCTATATATTCAAGATCAAAATAAAGTTTAAAAGCACTATTACCGGTTTGAAAAAAGATTTGCCCTATAATTAAATAGGAAATTTTGATGAAGTTTCCGTTCAATGTGGCATTCATTTATGGCAGGAGTTTCAACCTTTTTTTACCCGAGAGCACATTCTAAAATATCGTAGGAGTGGCGGGCACCACCAATTTTTTCTAAGAATATTTCTAATTGGACAAGCTTAATAAATAATAGACAAAAATAATTTCAAAATAATAAAATTATGGTTCAAATTACATGCACAATAAGAAACGTACATAAAAAACGATATACAAAGTAAACACATACCCAAAAATCTTTTATAACAAATATAATATCAATCTAGCACTCCATTTCATTGGCCAGTGCCTCACAATTAGGAGAGTATGGCGATGATCCTGTTAGCAAACAATCATAAAGATGCTCATCGGTGGAGTCGAGATCTATATCTTGATTTTATTAAATTGATTTTTGAAAACAATGATTTGCCNTCCTGTAAAACATTAAAATCAGTTTTTGTTTCCATAAATTTTATTTCAGTAAATATCAATATCAAATTATATCTTCTTAAAACTTTCTTATTTAAACAAATTTTCTACGAAGATATTTTTAATTAAAATATCTTCTTATTTTAAAAATTAATCTAAAATTTAATTTTTAAAATTTTCAATTTAAAAATTTCTTCATCATAAAACTTCCTCATATCCCCCTTCTTAAGAAATTTTAAAGTTTTTCCACATTTCTTTCGATCCTTTTTCCATCTTCATTTCTTAAGATGTATCGTCTGTCATGCACTTTCTCTATCACTTTGTACGGACCTTTGTGGCGTGTTTCTACTTTTACTAATACTTCTTCTCCTACATTGAATTTTCTCCTTGTTTGTTCTTCTAGTTCTTCCTTTATCGGTATTTCTTTGGACCCGTACCATTTTTCCCTGCTAATCTTTTTTCCAAAAACTATCTCTGCCGGGCTTTTCCCTGTCGTTTTTTGCTTGGTTGCATTTAAAGTGAATTCGACTTCTGGTAATATCTCTGCCCAATCCGTCTTCTTTCTATCCTGTAAAGTAGCATTTATCAAATCCCGTATTGTCCTGAATTGTCTTTCTATCTGACCATTTGTTTGGTGATGGTATGGACTTGAAAAACATAATTTAATATCTAGCATCTTTGTGAATTCTCTCATTATTCCTGATTCAAACGCCTTTCCGCAATCAACTCTTATCTCCTTTGGGCATCCAAATCTTAAAATCCACTTTTCTAAAATCGTTTTCTTTATTGTTTCTTCGTCTTGTTTTGTTATCGCTGTCAAGACTTGATACTTACTATACTGATCTATTATGCCCAATATATACTTCTTACGTCCTTTTGTTTCTGTCAACGGTCCACATATATCCACGAATATAATTTCGAACATTTCCTTCGAATCTTGTTTTTTTACTGGTTCTTTCGTTGTTATTGTTAAAGCCTTGGTTTTTTGACAAATCTCACAACTTCGAACAATTTCCTGAATCTGACTCCACAGGTGTTTTCCAACATATCTATCTTTCATAAAATCGGCTATCTTCTCGACTCCAGCATGACACAATAGTCTGTGTATTTCCTTTATTGTTTCTTGTAACTCATTTTCAGGTATCATCGTTTTCTTTCGTACTTCTTCTACAATTCCATGTTGGATGTTGCTTCTTCCTTCTTCTCTGATCGAGTTTAGTAATCTGGTTTTTATCTTTCCTTTCTTAGCTTCTTCGTGGGCCATTTGACATTGAACACACGTGTCACATTTAGTTCTCGACACCATGTCTGCATTTTGGTGATTAATACCCTTTCTGTATTCTACTCTTATATCTAAACTGCTCAAATAATTGATCCATGTTTGGAATTGTGAAGTAATCGGCTTCTTGGTTGTCATCATAAACGTGATTGCCTTGTGGTCTGTCCTTAGCGTGAATCTTCTTCCGTAGAGATAGTGCTTAAAATGAATGCAAAAATAATATACCGCCAATAGTTCCTTTCTTGTAATACAATATCCTTTCTCGTGGATCGTCATCGAGTGTGATCCATACGCAATTACTCTTTCCTTTCCATCTTTATCTCTTTGTGAAAGTACTGCTCCAATGGTATCGAAACTAGCGTCGGTATCTAAAATGAACTCCTTTTTCAGATCCGGAAAACATAAGATTGGCGCCGTCGTGAGTGCTAATTTCAAACCCTCAAACACGCTATTCGTTCCTTCACTCCATTCTAATTTTTTGTTACTTGGTCCGCTACATAATTGTTCTAACATCCTTGCCTTCTTTGCATAATCACTGATGAATCTTCTATAATAATTGCAAATACCTAAAAAGCCTCGGAGTTTCTTTACGCAATTAGGCTTCCCAAAGTTCTGTATGGCCTGAATTTTAGATGGATATGTCTGTACTCCTTCCTTGCTGGTTATGTGTCCTAAGAATCTGATTTCTTCCTTTATTATTTGGCATTTTTCTGGATTAATCCTTAGGCCTGCCTCCTCAATCGCCTTTAACACTTCTCCTAGTATTGTATAGTGTTTCTCTTTACTGCTTGAATAAATCAAGATGTCGTCCAAATACACCATTGCTCCCTTTATTTTGCCTAATACTTTTGTCATCATTTCTTGGAACGTACCTGGTGCTGCTGCAATTCCAAACGGCATTCTGTTGAAACAATATTGTTCGTTCTTTGTTGAGAAAGCTGTTTTCTCCTGTGATTCTTCTTCTAGTTCCACTTGGTAATATGCATTACCTAGATCGATTGAGTTGAAAAAGACGGATCCTCCTAACAAATCCAACATCTCGTCTATGTTTGGCATTGGAAATGCCTGCCTCTCTGTTACCGCGTTCAGCTGTCTAAAGTCCAAGCATAGTCTAATATCCTTTTTCTCTTTTTTCCATACACATATTAGCGGTGTATTCCATGGAGAGTTACATTTCCGTATAATTCCATTTTCGTACAAATTTTGTATTGCTTCTTCAATCTTTGATTCCAAATTTAGTGGTTGACGATATGGTTTTATGTTTATCGGCTCACCTCTTGTAACTATCTTGTGTTTTACCAAATGTGTGCGACCCACATCCCATTTATCTGCAATAAACACGTTTCCACTGTTTGTTATAATTTCCTTTAATTTGCTATCTTCATTGATCTTTAACTGTTCCAACGCTCGTATCAATCGTTCTTCATCCTTTATTTTTCTGCCAAATTTTGCTTCAATGTTACAAATATAGTTCTTGTCTTTTTCACTAGCCTCGATATCTTTAATTTTTAACAGTCTAAATCCAAATGTTTCTTGTAATTCGATTCCTCCAATCACATCTGGTGTCACTTTCTCCGCCACAATGAATATAACTTCCTTCGAAACATTTCCAATGGTTACTTGCATCTTCGTTTTTCCTATTGTCTCGATCGTACTCTCGTTTGCGCATCGTAACTTATCGTCACTTTCGTCAATTGTTGTCCTCGTAGCTTGTTAAAACAGTTCACACTCATTACATTGATTCTTGCACCAGTGTCTAATAAACAGTCGAAATTTTCCCCATTCATCCTTACTGTTATACAAGGCCTTCCTTGCATTTTGTTATACAAAATTTCAACAACCTGCTCCATTTCAATGGTTCCAATTCTTTCCACTTCCTCTTCAAACATTTCTCTCTTTAAGAACCTGTATACTTTCTCGCTTACCCTTCCAACATTCTCCCACTTTTCTGCCCCTTGAGGATATCCCATCAAATTTTCTGTTAGAATATGGCTCCAACCAACTCCTCTACTGGCGGAGCCCTGTTGTTTGGGTACGTCTTCCTAAAATTATCTTCATTTGTCTCTACACACGATTCCCTTTCTTCTTCTTCCTCGATACCATTTATCCGACTGTATCTGTTTCCCGTGAATCTTTGTCTCTCCGTCGCTCTCCCGTACCTCATCTTTGCATAACACTCCTCGGATCTATGACCATTTCTGCTACATTTTTCACAACGTATTTCCTGACACAATCTTCTTATATGACCTTCTTTCCCACACCCAAAACATCTTGGAGCTTTTTTATCTGGACAGTTTCTACTTATATGTCCGCTTCTATGACACGTCCAGCATTCTATTTTACCTTTTATTGGACAATCAATTTTCGTGTGTTCTATTTTGTGGCATAACCAGCATTCTGGCATTTTTCTTCGGATACTTTCTTCTCTCTGTTCTTTCTTTTTGTATTGTACTCTTCTCTGTATTTCCTGATAGACCACTCTGGCGTAACTTTTCATACTGTTTATCTGATCTCTTTGCTTGTCTACTTTGTCCATCAGAATTAGTGTTTCCTTTATTTCTTCTGTGCTTTTTATCTTCCGTAGTATCACTTCTTTCTCAACTTCTTTATTCTCCGCACATACTATTAACATCCTAGCTGTTAATTTCTCTTTGGTAAATTTTTTATTTTCAAACAACCTATCAACAAGGTCCTCCACCTTTTTAAAATACGTTTCTATTTCTTCACCCTTCCGCTTGTAATTCAACAAGTTTTGTAGATCCTTTAAAACATCTCTTTCACGATCGAATGCCAATCGCAACCTAGCCTGGAATCCTTCGGCTTTTTTCAGTGTTTTGGCATACACTTCCAGGAGATCCTCATCAATCATGCAAGATGTTAATCTTTCCTGATCTTTCTTCTGCGTGATTCCCTTGGCGTCGAAATAAATTTCGCATCTTTTAATGAACTTTTCCAAGTCGTCCCCTTGGCAGAATACCTTTGGTAGCAATCTTTCGGTGATTGCGTCAGTGTTTACCGCTGCCACCATATTAGGATGTTCATCCTGTAAAGCATTAAAATCAGTTTTTGTTTCCATAAATTTTATTTCAGTAAATATCAATATCAAATTATATCTTCTTAAAACTTTCTTATTTAAACAAATTTTCTACGAAGATATTTTTAATTAAAATATCTTCTTATTTTAAAAATTAATCTAAAATTTAATTTTTAAAATTTTCAATTTAAAAATTTCTTCATCATAAAACTTCCTCATATCTATATTTTTGTCTTTTCCATACAACTCCAAATTTAAAGAATTCAATTTTTCTATGGTGTCTGAGAAAATCTAAATTCACCAGCCAGCAAGAGTCAGTTAGTTCATCATAATTTTAATTTTTATCGTTTATAAATGTTTTTATTGCTTCAATTATTTTCACGAATCTTTTAAGAGGGACGGTTCTTCCATATAGGCGGAGTAGGCGGCCGCCTAGGGCTCTCAACTTTGTAAGGCGCAAAAATATTTTTATAAATTATTTCTTGAATATAGAAAAAAAATTATTTATTAAAATATGCGTTTGATGATTTAATATTTTTTTATAATAAATTTATCTTCAACAAATGATTGAATTTAGCTGTATTCTAGCTCAAATTAGGTGACGTCTCGTAAGGATTTGTATGCATTTCTTAGAATTATAAAATCAAAGAATGTTTTTTTGTAGAATTTTAAAATACAAATGTGGCCATGTCTCTTAAACTATATAAGCTAGCCTTATCAAACTTTGCAAATTAGTCAAGTTTGGTCAGGTTAGGTTAGGCAAAGTTTGGTTTGGTTAGCTTATATAGTTATATAGATTGAAACGTTATGTTTCAGTTGATATTCTTTAAGGTAGGCGCTTCATAAAAGTTTGCCAAGGGCGCTCGACTTAGACAAAATTTCTTGTGCCGCCCTGCATGAAAGTATGGAATAGTCAAATATCATTGTCTCCAAAGGCTTCATGAAACCAGGATACAAAAGGGCAACCATTACGTAAGAAGTTTGAGGACTGGATAATGAAAATACTATACATAGTAAGTAGGGAAATATGAATGCCGCCGCTTGGATACAATTTTTGAATGGATTGTATTCTCCTGGAAAGAGGTGAACTTTTCAACCATTCTAAATGGCTTTCGTATTAGTTTTTGTGAAGATGATAATGTTCTTGAAACTGAAGAAAATGAAATGGAAGAAGTCTGGTCCAAAAATTGCAGGCGTTCCTGAACTTGTCGAATTACTAGAGAATTTCACTGTTATTGATAAGGAAAATCGTGATGGTCTTGAAGAATGTGACGTTGAGAAAAATTGAGGTAAATAAATAAGCTTACCTTCAAATTAAACAATTTTCGAGTCGTCTAAGCTGAGGCGCAAAAGTGTAGCTTTTTGCACGTTTAAGATACAGTTTTATATGTTTTAATAAAGCAATTATTATTAATAAACATTGAGAATCTTGAGAAGATGTCTAATTTACTTATTGTATGAGGTAAGCCTTATTGGTTTATATTTTATTATCTTGCTTCCACACTAATAAAATTCCCCTATTAATGAGTAATTAATAATATAGATTTAAACAACCATAAAATCCTTGGTTATTGCAAATAATTATTCAATAATATTATAGAAATAAACAATTTAATATGATTTATTTTAGTATAAAGTCATCACATAGATTCATAAGCAGATTTGTTTTTCAAGAGAAAAGCTGCCATATATTCAATTGGATTTGGTGGTCTATAGAATATAATATTATAATATTTTCTCAATATTTAAGTTCTACCTTTCTTTAACTAAATAATTCATTCCTTGTATTAAAATTGGTACGACTGTTTCCTCTAAATATAATCTTGACGGTAAAGATTGAATTTCTAATGTCGTTAATTTGGGTTTTTGTTTTCTTTGATTTTCAATCGCTATTATTTTTTCAATATTTAAGATCTTAGATTCCAACTCATTTGTTAGAAATTCAGTTTCTTCAGTCCTTTCCTTTTCTTCATTGTTTTCTGATGAAAATAAATGTGATTCTTGAGACAATTGATTAATTAAATTATATATAAAATTAAATAACAACCATCCATATTATTCGATTCATTCATATTTTTCATATTTACTTTACTTAGTTACAATTATTTAAAACAAACTATAATAAAATTAAAATTATCGTAATTTATGCAATGAGAGTTTAATTTTACATTTTTTGGTCACGTTAGATATGTTTTCGCTTATTGATATTTCAATTTTTTTCATTGTGAAAAAATATCGAAATTTAATTTCTGTTGCATAGTAAATTAATTTTTGATTTTTTGACATAATAAAAATAAATATCAAGAACTTAATTAATATACGCATATTTATTTCTTTAAAGTAATTTTGAAAGCATAAACAATTGTAATCTCCATAAATTTCTTTAAAGAATCAACTTTGCATTTTAGAATTTGAATAAGTACATTTGAATAATAATATAAAAGTAAACGACAATGTTATAAAAAAAGTAAATATAAAATAAAAATATAAAAGTAAAACCCAGTTGCTCGAAGAGAGAAAAGTAAGATATCGTGATAAAATAGTAAGAAATTTTGACAATTCAAATGTTATAAGAAGATAAAAAATAATGCCAACTCTAAATAAAGCAGTCTTCCTTAGGGTCACCTGTTTCGATTGATATTGAAGAGTGCAGAACTAAAAGAGTGTAATGGAGAACTTTTTATCAAAATTTCTTTAAATTTATTAAAGTGTTTGTGTTGTGTTTTATTTTGATGACTAATACAAAGAACACGAGAGTCAGAATCAATACCGACTTTAACAGTAATAACCCAAAACAACAACAACAATAATAAAAATAATAATAATAATAATAATAATAATAATAATAATAATAATAATAATAATAATAATAATAATAATAATAATAATGGCAATAATATTATTAATAACTATTAATAATTGACAATATTATTATTAATAATCATAATAATAATATAAAAATGATAATAATTAAATAAAAAAGTACACACACAATTTAAAAATAAATTATAAACAAAATATTAAATACTTATAAAAATACTTCTGGTAATGGTAAAATTGAAAATATTTCTACGGAGCTTACTCATATTACAAAAAACGATATAACTCCAAAAACAAGTGATGTGTATGTTGTAGGTAACGTTAAAAACAACTTGTTATAATCGATCGCGCAAATTTCAGAAATCTCCCTCCTTCTTGTTCTTGTCACCATAGGTCAGCGCTGTGAGAAACCAGTAACCCCAGTGGTTGACATCTTTATCTGAGGAGGGTTCAAACAACCTATTTCTATTTTCATAGTGAAAAGCGGCATTTTCGGGTGTAGTAAAACTAAATCATTGTAATTGTTGTAGATAATAATATATATTTATCAATACACACGTCTTATTTTTTCATTTAATTCATATAGTTCGTTTATATTACCTACACTCTAGAAAGTTTATCTTTGTAGTCAGATAAAACAATTTACTGTGTTAGAATATTTTAGTTCACTAGATCGATCCTAACATCTACACCGACTTAGCATATAATTCTGAAATTTATACAGGGACTAAAGATTTTTATACACAAAGAAAGAAAGATGAATCTGAATTTGATGCAAAGGATAATATGGCTGCCAGATTGATCAGAATTATTAACAAATTATGAATTATACGTTATACTGTGACAATTATTATAAATATTTACTATTGGTGGTACATATTGCAAAAATGGTATTTATATCTAACAGACACAACTCGTCGAAATAGAATTCCAAACTCCTAGTTGATTGACGAATGCAAAATAAAGAAGATGCCTCGGGCACTTCAGAAGAATTTGTTGTTTGTGGTGATGGAGTCGATATAACTAATATTGGATGGTTAGATAATAAATTAACGTTTCTATCAACTAAAACCAGTGAAATATCAAAGGAAACAGTGAAATAGTTCGATTAAAAAAACTATATCCATTGATCAGTCAAGAGTATATAGTCATATTGGACGTCATCGTGGTTCAAAAAAATGGTATTTTAGAATGTTTTGCCACCTATTAGACATTACTACCATGAATTCATGATTATTATTTCAACATACATCAATCAAAAAAGGCCAACAAAATAATATTACCCTATGGAAATTTCGGTCACAGATTGCTATATGCATGTGTTGCATTGGAATAAATAATTTGCTGAAAAGAGAGAGGCCTAGTATTATTGACCATGAGCTTGAAGAAAAGCGATATATAGATCCAGCGCCTCATGTTCCTCCGTAAAATTATCAAATTGTAAGAAGTTACAATTGCTCTAAACGTGGTATTTATTCAAGTCTAACAAAAAATAAAATTCGCTTTGTAAATTTTCACCAGTGAGATTTATAAAAATTAATTAATAAATATTTTTAATCAGTGTAGTGTTTAAATTATCATCGTAGTAAGTAGCATATATATATAAATACCCATAAAATACTTATTTTTATCATTAAAACAATCACCATTACTGTAACAAATTTGGTACATAAGTATTTTCTTGAGTTTTCCTTGTTAAACTTTTTCAATTATTTTGTTCATTTATTTTCCTTTAAATGTACAGGATAAGATACACTAGAAAATATATTTTTTATTTAAAATAAAAACGTCCTGCAATGAAGGGCCAAGCGCATAATTTAGGCTTTAATGATAGTAATTTTTATATTGGATTTTTGTAATAATTTGATGAAAGTCATTGAATTACCCTTTTGCGGATGAGGATTAATTTAACATTTTGTTCCAAGCACTCGTCAATTAAAAACAACATTTCGTAATAGTTATGCGTATTCAATTTTTAATCGTTAGAAAAAAAGTTAATAATAAAATAAAACATTTTATTTAGATTTTATGCTATTTCAAATTTTATGGTTACATATAATATTATATCGTTGGAAATATTCACCTCGACAACCTTTCACAAATAACTCAAAAATAGCTGGTTCTGTCCGCACCGAACGTTGCACTTTAAATACACTACGCAATCTTTGGTCCTCCTATTAATGAGTTTAACATGAAATGAGGTATTTTATCTAATTGCTGCTCTATGTCGATTCTTCATGGCCGACATGCCGGCTCGTGATTGATACTCTCAAATCAGTTCCACTTATAAATTCTGTTGAAATTTCAGATGATTTGTGGTTATATTCGATCTAGCAAAGATCGTCTTCTCAGTGGCAAGAGAAGACTGTAATGCCAACAACAGCTAGACATACGGGAAAAGGGTAAATTCAATTTTTAAAATTTGACTTGGATTAAAGAAAATAGTTATTCCATATGAAAATAACTTTTGAATTTAAACAAAGAATAAACTGTTAACCTGCGACAACATATTATTCTTGATCATTTCGAACTATTATTCCCTTATTCCCCTATTCCCCGACACATAGCATTGTCCAGAATGAAAAGCTAAATATTTATTCTATTAATTTTTCTATAATTTCTTTTCGGAATTGAAATAATTCTAACGAATTGTAAATTTCTATGAGACCCCCTTTAGAACATGCCTGTACTATATAATTTACTATACAATTTATATAAAATATAATTTCTGGAAAATGATGGTGAACTTAACATTCAATGCTTATATAAAACCACATTTACAACTCAACATAAAAAAACTTAATTTTTATAACACAAAGTTAAAAAATATATTTCTTAAATCATTTAGTGAATTCTTCATCATCATTATCGTCTTCTGGTGGTGGAAGTGGATTTTGATTATCTAGGCTACCTGTAGTTGGAGGTCTAGGCAACTCTAGTTTCGGCGGTGGACCGAACTTTACAGAAACCGATGGTGGTGGCTGTAGCGGTTGTCCACCTTTTCCAGGTGGAGGTGGAGGAAAAGGAAGACCCAGCGATTCTACTTCCACAAATTGATATAAAATTACACAAAGTAAACCTGCAATTATCACAAATTTCATGATTAATAGAAATCACAATGTTGATCAACTATATATAATGAAATGGCTGGATTCCATTTTGACAAGAGATTTTCATGACAATTATTACGATATCAATTATAAATGTTTATGTTACTCTTCAGATTATGAATTCCTGATAAAAGTGGAAGAAATTCCACTTAATAAAGTTCGATTACAAATTAATTTACTTAATTAATTAACACCTGCGGCACGTTTACTCACCTAACACATGTTATGATTTGACTGAAGGGGCTTTTCTAAAAGTATGGAAACAGTTTAATATATGAAATATTCTCAGTGATATTTCTTTCAGAAATATATATGATTCATATCTAGGCGTTGTCAAAGTATTTTTATAATACTATAAAGTAGGGATACCTGAGCTGCTTGTACAGCTTTTTTCTTCACGTTTATAAACAATCTTTGAAAACTTTCTGGACAAAGTCTTTTATGAGTAGGTAGATAATTGTCCTCCTTCCCATTACCCTCATCCCCAAGACTTATGTAGTTAATCTGGTTTAATCTGGATAGTGTAATATCTCTAAAAAAATTTCTATTATAATATTTAATTTGTTTTTTGTCGGACTAATGTTAAGTTAAGTTAATGTGAAGAACTTAGATTAAAGGTGGATTGAATTACATAATTATTTAGAAAGTAGTCAACTTCGTACAATAAGGAAAGAATAGAGTTTTAAAGATGTAATATTTTAAAATGTTCAATAAAGTAAATTAAATTAAAGTAAATAACATACTGTAAAAAACGTTTTAAATGACTTTTTAAAAGACTTAAAAATAGTAATAAATATAATAAAAAGGTGAAGCGTTGTTATCACTTCACTAAAGTATAAAGTATAAATATGTTTAATTTGCTAAAAACGGATGATATCCTTAATACATTTTACTTAAGATAATTATTGTTAGACTGCATGGACCGAGTATTAATCGCTTCCATTTAAATTAACTAAAGATTCGATATTTGAAAATTTATTATTCAATCTTCAAACAAGAGGATTATTTTATGCCAACAACATTCTACAATCATTCTATTAATTTAAATTATATAATTATATTATAATTATACTTACATTTAAATTATTAATATATTATTTACTTACCATACTTATTAAATTCTAAATTAATTAATATACAATATTTAAATTTGTTAATTAAGTTAAATAATATGTCTTATTTAACTTATTCTTTACATTCCCATCCCTCCTAAAGTTTTGAGTCATTTTACATTTCTTGTTATTATTTTACCGTTTGGCATTCTTATTCCACCGCTCGATCAATGTAGGTTAAATCAAAATTATTTAGTTTTAACGATTTTCAATGTTTTTTCACAAAGTTTTAATATTATTTATTTGATATTGTAACTTATTAACATTCAAAAGTTTCTTGCATCCTATTATTCTGCATTTACCGAATTTGAAAAATATTATCGGGTATTTTCCGTTTCTATCAACAATTTGTTGTGGTTTTCCATTTGGAAACGTAGTTTTTGACACAGAAATTATCTTTATAATTTGTATAGAGTTCTTAAATTTTACTTTTAGTCAACATTATAATTATAAATTATTTTTAATTAATTTTCACGGATTTTTGATATTTTATGACAAGTATTTTGGAATATTTTCGAAAAAATGTGAGTCAGATATGTTTTTAATTATAATTAAATAAATGAATTACCAAAAATATGTATCTTTCTAAAACATTTTGGGAAAAATCGTCGAATAATAAAAATAAAATAATTTTTGTAATTTTTTTTTCTGAGCTCAATATGAGGAGATTCTTTCAGGAAAGCAAATCTGGATTGAAAAATTATTGATCAAAATTCATTTGCTCTTGAAAATTTTATTAAAAATATATTTTTAAAACTTTTCAGCGATCTTTTATTATCTAAAGATTGTCTAAAATAGAATTATTATAGAAACGTATCTCAGCGGTGCATTTCGATGAATCAAAAGTTTGTATGTGTTTTTTAGTATGTGTTGCGTTTGTGTGCAGTTTTTAATTTTTCTTCCACTTTTCAGATTTCTATAGTTACTATAAAATAGTATAAGATGTATAAGATGTATAGTATAGTATAAGATGTATCTGACTGCACTCTAAATGAGAACATCAACATGAAATCAAAGTAATTATGTATGTTTCTATAATGTAAGATTATTGATTTTTTTGTTATATTATAGGAAATGGTTCTCAGTGGTGTATGGTGTATAATATACGTTGGTGTGCACACCAGTTGAGGTGAGTCACCAATTTTATGACAGTGTTAACTTAATTTCATTTACAATTCAATTTTTCAAAAATCGTTTTAAGGTAAGTTTTTGAATTAAAGTAATTTTTAGGACTTGAATTTTGATTTTATATAATTATGAGATCATTATTCAAGTTCTAAAATATTACTGTTGGTCAGCATTTATAATATAACATTTATATTATAACATTGATAATTAAATTTCAGGTGTTTTTTAGAAATTTTATGATATTTTATTTGGATTTATTTGGATTTATTTCGTAAAAATGTAAGTTAGATATTTTTATAATTATAAATAAATAAAGTATTCACCAAATATTAATTTGTTAAAATAAAATTTACGATTTGCGATTTTTTTCCTGCAAATTCAAAGATTTCGAAGGACCTTCTTCAATAACTGTAAATCTAAAAAAATTTTATATTCTAAATTATTTTATAATTAAATATTACTGTGTATTTTCTTCTTTTTCTCTAAAGCTCAAGGTAGAGCAGTCGGAATCTGATTCAAAAGTTTTTTTGTGCATAATTTTTTAAATAATTTGAAAATATTAATATGTTAATTATATGTTAATCAATGTTAATTTCGCAAAAAAAACACTTTATTAATTTTTTATATATTTTTCATTATATGTGCTGTGTTTGTATGCTTAATTATTTTCGCTCACCTTTTAGATTCCTATAATAAATACACCAAACACCACTGAGATGCATTTCCTATAATATAACAAAAAAATCAATAATCTTACATTATAGAAACATACATACTTACTTTGATTTCACGTTGATGTTCTCATTTATAGCTCAATGAGATACATCTTATATTATAGAAATCTGAAAAGTGGAAGGAAAATTAAAAAATGCACACAAGCACAACACATAATAAAAAATACATACAAACTTTTGATTCGTAAAATTGTAACGATGAGATACGTTTCTATAATAATTCTATTTTAGACAATTTTTAGAAAAAAAAGATCGTTGAAAATCTTTTAAATTATATTTTTAATGAAAATATCAAGAGCAGATGAATTTGGTTCAAAATCTTTTTACTCCAGATTTGATTTCCTTTAAGAATCCCCTCATATTAAGCTCAGAAAAAAAATTACAAAAATTAAAAAAATTATTCTAATCAGCGATTTTTCCCAAAATGTTTTAAAAAAATACATTGATTGATTTATTTAATTAATTAATTATAATTAAAAATATATCGGACTCACATTTTTTCGAAATAATTCCAAAATACTTTAATAAAAGACATAAAATTCCTAAAAAAGCCTGAAAATTAATTAAGAATAATTTATAATTATATTGTTGATTAAAAGTAATATTTAAGAACTTGAATAATGATCTCATATCCATATGGATCAAAATCCAAGTCTTAAAATTTACTTTAAATAAAAAAAATTACTTGTAAGCCATTTGTAAAATTGCTAAAATAAATTTCCAAAAAACATAATTGATTTTAAAAACATTGATTAAAAAAACATAATTCAGTACATGATAAATTGTTGCTTGATTTGCTGATGATGATGATAAATAAATTGGTGAGTGATTTTACACGCCAACCACCACTATAGAGAACGTATCTCTGTGGTGTTTGGTGTATGTTAACTTTCGCAGCATTAAATTTTTACACACAGGTAAGTTTGTGTGTTCCTATAATATATATTTATTGATTTTTTTTAGATTATAGGCTATGTTATATTTCGCAAACGGGTGTATAGGCTTTAGCGGAACGTTTATTTTCCGTCCAACATTTTGTCTAATTAGGCATATCTCACAGGTATGGCACCATTGTCTAACATCTTGTTCCATAGTTTTTCAATAATATTTCTGTTTCCATCTTGATAATGTCTTTCGTGCTGATAAATGACCTCCTAATTCTTCATCGTGATGTTTTATCGGAAAAATAATTAGCAAATTTTTATTCTACACTCATTTTAACAAACAATAATGGACAATGTATTCCCTTGGGCAATATGGATCCAGTCACTTTTCTTTTTGATTGTGACCTCATTTTGATGCAACTGATTTAATTCCTCGTCATTTTCTTCATTATCTTGTAATTTTTCTATATTATTTTTCAATATTCATTTAAATGACAGTTTTCTACCATTTGTTATATACAGCTGAATTCCACACTAAAATCATCCAAAAAGCATCAAGTTTCCATCTTTAAAGTTTGGTATTTTAGCGATAAGTCCTGTTAAAGTTTCACCTCCTAATACCAACATTAGTCTCTCCATATTCATTCAAATTGCCATATTTTACCCTTCTGGTATTCAACCGATATCTCTAGAAATTTAATTAAATTAAAAATAAAGTCAATAAAAATACTGCAAATTATCAAGAAATTAAATTTATCTTAGAATCAATATTAAAATCTTAAATTTTTAAATATCCTTTCAATCAACATAAAATTCACAAACAAAATGATAGAAATTCTCTTGAATATTTCTTAAAACCAACTAACATCAAAAATAAAAATTACCAATTAATTTATAAACCCTAGAAGCCCAAATTTACCTAAATAATCGCTCAAATAAAATCATTAAAACTGGAGATAACTCCCTGAAATTTATCATTAAATTCTTATTTAAATTAAATAAACCAAGATAAGAACTGATAAAAAATATTATTCTGAAATGGTAAGAATTATCACCATCATTAAGAATTATCACCAATTTATTATTCTTTAAACAGGGAAATTGAGATAACATTTTTTCCTGCCGTAGTACCATTAATGAATAATTCTAGAACTTATTTCAACGAAGATTTTCAGCACCTACAAATAATATTGTTATTGTTAATTTTATCTCAATTTCCCTGTTTAAAGAATAATTATCCTTCTATTTAATTTTACAGTGATAACCATTTTTGTTAAATTTTGACTACATTTTACTTAATCAGACAAAGAATTACAACCTACATTATTGTAATTTAGTTAAAAAAATATTTTTGAATTCTAACACAAATAAAAACATTTATTTATTTAAAAAACCTTTGATAAAATATACTGAAGAAATAAGATTTTTAGTTGGTTAATTTGTTGTTGTGTACAAGATTTAATGTATAGAGGATTGTGTGGTTTGTACAGATTCTTCAAAATTAACTTTTAGATGCTCTCAAGAATATAAGAAGAAATAGTACACATTCTACTTGCCGAATTAAGAAAAGCGTACTATAAGCAAATTTGTTATTATTTTTTGTTATTACTTATTATTTTGTCTTAAATTGTTACTATTTTCATATGTTTGTTAGTACCTAGTTGTAAGTACTTGGTTGAATTATTATTATTATTATTAATATTCACAAAAATTTATTTTATAAAACTTTGCTTTAAAAATATTGTCAGGAAATTAGTTCTAAACTTTTTTAATTTCTCAGATACATACTACTAATTCAAATAAAGATTTTATTCAAAAGGACATTGGAATAAGCAATTGATATATCTGCTCCAATAGTCAATGTACCAATATCACGGACACTTGATCTGGCGATTATTGAAGATCTTGACCATCATCAGAGAGATAATAGCTAATAAAACGAAGGCTTCAGATTCTAGAATGTCTGGGATATTTTCTTTATTGGTTCTGACGAGATTAGAAAATTGAATGATTCATTAATTGTTTTTT
>CAUHTR010005389.1:0-19598 GCA_959609185.1 Schmidtea polychroa | reverse complement strand
CTTCCATGTTTTGAAAATTATCTACTACCAAAGAATTCGGTCTTTCGATAACATTAATGTCGACAACATCTGTGCCTAAATGACTATTATGATTTTCATTCTTGTCTGACACATCTACTTCAGTTTCATCATATTTACTTTCAAAATTTTCTTCTTGATTGTGACTTTTGACAATATTTTCTAATTCATCTGCTGTGACTTGGTCTCCTTTATCAAAATCTTTGTCTAATAGTTCCGTATTATTTTTTACAAATTCAGAATAATTATTCTCGTTCTCATTGACTCGATTTTGCTCTATTTCATCTTGATTTATAATATCGTTAGATTGTAAATTATCACATTCATTGCTTTCACTATCTCCATCTTCGCTAGCCTTTTTGTTTTCATGTGTTTCATCATTTTCATCACATTCTTTAATATAATCCATTTCTTCAGAATTATCTACCTCATGAATAATCATTTCTCCGTCATTTTCATCTTCATTATTTTCGATATCTTGATCATTTTTTGAATCGGAAGGATTTATTACATCTATGGAATCTATTTCGTTATTCTCAACGAAATTTTGTCTGATTGCAATGCCGTTAATTAATTCGTTAGTTTCCCCAGAATTGGTTATTTGCCCATCTAAATGACTCTGAGCTCCTTGCTCGTCATTAGATGACTTACTCCTGTCGAGTTTTGTGCCTTCAATTCCCCGAACTGCATGTAACTCGTCATTTAACATTTCCGTTACTGCAAAATAACTCTGCGCCAAATGCGAACATCTTGAAGCTTGATTTCTTGCAATTGGTTTTCTCTCCATGAAGTTTGTGAACTTTTTCAATGTCCCCACATCCTTCCTATTCCCTGGAGTTCTCTCCCAAAACAATATATTCAAGGCTTTTCGATGCCTATCGGCTTCTGTTTTGATCCACTCGGCTAGCGTTTGTACATTTCCCTCTCTCCCCGAATCACAATGGCGTGACCACTGAATCAGCATGGTCTCTGGCAGCTTCTTCAGCAGTTGGTGATACAACATTCCGTTGTTCAACTCGCCTTCCCTCTTCTGTTCCTTGAAATTCAGGATGAAGTTTCCTAGCAGCTCTTCAAACCGCTCTAGGTCCTCCAAGACGTTGAGCCTCACTGGGAAGAACCTCTGCACCGCATCCAGCATCATGGAATAGGATCTTTCTGGTCCCCCATACCTTTCATCAAGTTATTTTATCGCCGCCTCGAAAGCCTGCGAGCCATATCCAATATAGGCAATTAATTGCAGCGGCTTCCCTTCCAAGTACTGTCTCAGGTACAAGTACTTTCTTTCACTCGGCTCATCCGTGTCCTCGATGCAGGCTCTCACAATTGCCCTCCATCCAGGATACTCCATTACCTTTCCATTAAAGATCGGCAGCTGCAAGGGTTTCAATCCCACTGTGCACTTCTGTTTCTCATTGGGCTCTTCGCTCCTAAATGATTTTTCTGAGACCTTCCGCGACTCTACTCGAAAACTTTCTTCCTTCTGCGTGAGGACCAGATCACCGATTCTGCTGAAATCCGCTTCTAATCGTTTCAGATCTGCCTCAATTTCCTTTTCTTCTTTCTCCCGCCCTAACTCCCGAGCATGATTCCTCAGCTCCTCCAATTCGTTTATGACTTCCTCATACTTATCTTCGTATGCCTCCATTCTCCTTTGATCTTCCCCAGGGTCCGATCCATCTCCTAAGGCCCGGTTACGTAGACGCCCTAACGAAATCTTCCACCCGGTTCGTCTCTTGTAACCTGCCTCGAACTCCGCATCTGATACTGGACTTCCCCCTGCCAGCCCCAAAACCAGATGTACCGTGGCTTCTTTCCTAACGTTATAATCTAATAACGTTAGGCCATCTCTTAATATTTTCCCGGCAAAATTAAGTCTTTGTCGCCCTGGGGGTATCCCTTCTTTTTCTTGAATTTTAGCCTTTACATTCTCAATAGTATCACTTGATTCTACTTCCAAAGTTATTGTTTTTCCTGTCAGTGTCTTCACGAATATTTGCATTCCACCCCTCAATCGCAAAACTAAACGCAAAGTAGACTCCTTTTGAATATTATAATTAAATAATGTTCGCTCATCTTCTAATTGTTTTCCCGCGCAAATAAATCGTTGCTGGTCAGGTGGACTACCTTCTTTATCTTGTATTTTCGCTTTAACATTTTCTATCGTGTCACTAGATTCAACTTCGAGAGTAATTGTCTTCCCTGTTATTATTTTGACAAATACCCGCGCCAATCCACCTCTAATGGGGTTAGGGAGGGCAGGCCCTAGGGGAAATGTTTCAACAATAAAATTATAACACATATTATAATTCATAAAATAATTCACAAAATAATCACGTAATCTTATACATAAATACAAAAAATACATTATACAATCATCTATTACCTTGTTCCGGCTGGCTAGCCGGAACCACGCTCTGCTAATAATAATAATAATAATAATAATAATAATAATAATAATAATAATAATAATAATAATAATAATAATAATAATAATAATAATAATAATAATAATAATAATAATAATAATAATAATAATAATAATAATAAATAATAATAACAATAATAATAATAATAATAATAATAATAATAATAATAATAATAATAATAATAATAATAATAATAATAATAATAATAATAATAATAATAATAATAAATAATAATAATAATAATAATAATAATAATAATAATAATAATAATAATAATAATAATAATAATAATAATAATAATAATAATAATAATAATAATAATAATAATAATAATGTTGGGTTTTGGATTATTTCAAGTCGGTTCTCTCTGACTCCTGTGTTCTTTAAATTAAAACAATGAACGACCCAACGTATATTGAAACAACAGGTTCACAATTTATTATCACGCTACAATTACTAATCAAAGTTTTATACGATTCTCCGCTCGGCGTTGATGCTTTGCAAACAAATAATATTCACCTTTTTGTCCTTTAGATCCTCTTGACTCTCGTTTTCCTCGGTTTCTGTTTGGTTGATCCCTTTTCACCTTTCCGTATTCTTAATTCTATTTCTTCTTTTCCCTACTTTCCCTAATTCGTTTACCAACTTTTCCTACAGTCTGATTCTTCGAACCCTAGCTGAGGCAAAATGCCGATTTTCTCTGATTTTCCCTTTGCTTATATACTCCTCGAAATCAGGATGACAAATGGTTATTGCCGAGCCAATTTTTCGTTTGACATTTGCTCCTACGTATTTGCTTCGGCTGTCACCCATAATGGTCCAACGAACCCAGATAATTAACACTAGGACGGCCGGAAATATTTTATACCTTGGAAGGCCAAACCGGTCAATTTGACCGGTGCACATATGCTCCTTATTTTCATGCTGAGATTTCTATGATGCAACTCATTTAGCAATACTTTCTTTGTGCTACTAACACGCTTTCAAAATTGCTGTATCTCCGTGGTGTGTTAGGCTTTCGCCGACATTCTATCAATTCAATCTGGTCATCTCAATTTGGATCTCCTTACTTCAGAGAAGTCATGTCTCGGAACCGTTTCCGTGAGATACTGCGCTTTCTTCGTTTTGATGAACAATGTTTCTCGACGTCAAAGAGTAGAACAAGATAAATATGCCCATTTTCGTGAAATATTTGACTTGTTTGTTTCAAATTGTCTTCAAGTTTATACTCCTAATCCCTTCCTTACTGTCGACGAGCAACTTTTGCCGCTAAAAAATAGGTGTTGCTTCATCCAATTTATGCCAAATAAGCCTGATAAATTCGGTATCAAATACTGGATTCTCAGTGATGTCAAAACCAAATTTGTCATCAATCAAATGCCATATTTAGGGGCTCACGATAGAAACGAACGCTGTGGATTACGGCTGGGTGATTTTGTAGTCAGGAAACTAATGGAGCCATTTTTCAATAAAGGATACAATGTCTGCACTGACAATTTCTTTACAAGTCTCTCACTAGCTGAACATCTCCTTGTAAATCGAACAACATTGGTTGGTACTGTAAGATTAAATTCACGCTTTTTATCATCAGCTCACTTGGAGAAAAAGCCTCTTTTTGAATCGACTCATTTATCGTGTCAAAACACTGTCACTGTTTCCTATCAAGGCAAATCTGACAAGAAAGTCATTGTCATGTCAACATTCCATTCTACTGCTAGTGTGAGATCTGACGAAAAGAGAAAGCCTGAAATGATACACTTTTATAAACAAAAATAAGACAGCTGTAGATACCATGGATAGCATGTTGCGTTTATACAGCAGTAAAGCCGCAACAGCAAGATGGCCAGTCGCTACTTTCTATGATTTGCTTGATAAAGCAGCTCTCAACGCTCATGTTATTTTCAAAGATGCTACGGGATCAACTATAAAAAGAAGGGATTTTATTTTTGAATTAGCTACATCTCTTTGTGAGGAGTTCAAAAGCCGTCGAACAGCAAGTCCCATCTCTGGTGAACTCTGTTCTGAACAACCAAAATTAAAGAAGCGAAAAACTTGTTCTGCTCCTCATTGTGATAACAAATCCGGAGCTATATGCCATGTATGTAGTAAAGTTTACTGTGGAAAACATTCCCAAATGACTGTTAAATGCTTCGGTTGTGTGTAAATTATATTTGGTTTTATATTTTCTAGTATGTAAGATGATTATGTGTGACTTTCTTGTGTGTTTCAAGATACCGGTCAAATTGACCGGTTCGGCCTTCCATGGGGATGGCCTCATTATCTCAGTCGTGACAAATGCTATAATTGAAGCTTTGATATGCACAACAAGTTCACTAAAAATGAATAATTGTCACAAAATATGAGACGTTAATTCCTTTTCGTTTTCTCACAAAATAAAAATGAAATTGCTTAACGGTCAAAATAACCGCTCTGGCCGTCCTAGTGTTAATGGCTCTACCGGTCTTCCTACGCGCGCTATCTTCTCCTTGCTCTTTTCCAATTAATCATTGTGTCAAGCTAATGGGCCCAAGTCTTCCTTTTGTTTGCCTTTCTTCTTGTTTACCCAGCTCAGGTTTCCTTTATCTCTCGGGTTCTCCATTGGCTCGGGTTTTCCATTAGCCAATTAATTAATGAATTAACGTTTTTTGTTTTCATACATTTGAATGTTTTTCGACCCTTCCTAACCATTTTCTGATAAATCCCTAACCATCATCTTGTTGACCATTAGCTAATCTATACCTGTCCCGTTTTTCCCATTCGATTTCGATGATTTTTCCATTTATTGATTTTTCTCGGATTTCCGGATTCTCGCCTTTCGTAATTGCTTTTTGCATTTTCTAATACTGTTTCCATCACACTTTCCTTTACTATTGATTCTGTGCGCGATCCCGCTTTTATTTGTCTTTTTTTCTTCGCTTACTTTCTATTTGAATTATTATCCTAAATTTTATTTAAATTTTTAATTTTAATTCACAGACCTCAACAATAATAATAATAATAATAATAATAATAATAATAATAATAATAATAATAATAATAATAATAATAATAATAATAATAATAATAATAATAATAATAATAATAATAATAATAATAATAATAATAATAATAATAATAATAATAATAATAATAATAATAATAATAATAATAATAATAATAATAATAATAATAATAATAATAATAATAATAATAATAATAATAATAATAATAATAATAATAATAATAATAATAATAATAATAATAATAATAATAATAATAATAATAATAATAAGTTATCTGTAATATTATTCCCATAATAATTGATATAAGCAAAATAAGCAGGATTCTCCGCCACAGGGAAAACGTGTTTTGTGATGAATTTCCTGTGGCAGCAATGCGCAAAAATGTAGAATTGTATGAAAAGCCGTGAAAATCTTTGCAAGTCTGACTAGCAAACGGGATTATAATTATATTCATTAAATAAAGGAAAATTTGGAAAGCTCTCAAATTTAGAATTTCTGATCAAATAAACAGTTGGAATGAATGAACTCGGGCCACTGGATTCGCGTTGGGAACGTTGGGCAAACGAGCGAGAAGCGTTGACTGCACGCCTGAGTGAAGAATGATGGAAATATCAAAACCATTCACACTGTCAAATCGTCAGTAGAAGTTTTGATTAATCGCCTGTTCGCCTTGTGACTATGTGAGCGAACTGTTGATATTTTAATTGCTTTTGTCAGTGGCTAATTTCCATATAACAATCGCCTCACACTTATATGGATGACCGCTTACTTTCAGTTGTTTTATTTCATAATATTATTCTCTATGGTGTCCTGTTCACAGTACCAGCTCCACGCACGCCCCCCCCCCCCCTCTTCACTAACTGATCCAGATCAACAGCTTTAATTATGTTTTAAAATATTTTAAAATCTTTTTTATTTTAAATTTATATTTGAAACAAACATTAATTGCGAAAGACAAAAAGATGTAAAACTTACATTGGAAATATCACATTACCAGCTAACTTTTGTATAATGATGATGATGATGATGATGATGATGATAATGATAATAATAATAATCATAATAATAATAATAATAATAATAATCATAATAATAATAATAATAATAATAATAATAATAATAATAATAATAATAATAATAATAATAATAATAATAATAATAATAATAATAATAATAATAATAATAATAATAATAATAATAATAATAATAATAATAATAATAATAATAATAATAATAATAATAATAATAATAATATAATAATAATAATAATAATAATAATAATAATAATAATAATAATAATAATAATAATAATAATAATAATAATAATAATAATAATAATAATAATAATAATAATAATAATAATAATAATAATAATAATAATAATAAAAATAATAATAATAATAATAATAATAATAATAATAATAATAATAATAATAATAATAATAATAATAATAATAATAATAATAATAATAAAATAATAATAAAAATAATAATAATAATAATAATCATAATAATCATAATAATAATAATAATAATAATAATAATAATAATAATAATAATAATAATAATAATAATAATAATAATAATAATAATAATAATAATAATAATAATAATAATAATAATAATAATAATAATAATAATAATAATAATAATAATAATAATAATAATAATAATAATAATAATAATAATAAATAATAATAATAATAATAATAATAATAATAATAATAATAATAATAATAATAATAATAATAATAATAATAATAATAATAATAATAATAATAATAATAATAATAATGAATATATTTCCTAAATTTCTAGCAACAAAAGTCCCCCTTGGATCATTCATACAAATCTTATCTTATTCAGCAAATCTTGGGCGAAATCCGAAAGAATTCCAAAACTGGACTGAAGAGCCATCGATTTAAACAAAAACAAATTACGAAGAGTGATTAAAATTTATTCCGGACTCCCATGTGAAATAGAACATAATTGAAATTAATTAAAATTAATTAAAAATTAATTCAACATTCCAATTAAGATTCGAAAAGAAATTCCATTCAGAAATGCAGCAGTGGAGATTCTTAATTGAATAATGGGATAACTAATTGGTTTTATGCACGGAATAAATGGGTAATGGAATGATGTCGTTGTGGGAGTCCTATAATTGCATTTTACGGCAACAGCAACAGGGTCATATGAATATTCTATGTCATTTATACCTTCATTTCATGATGAGGTTCGTTACTTGGTTACGTGTATCCTATAATTGCTACAGAGATTGGAGGTAGGGAGGTAAGGAGGTAGGGAGGTAGGGAGGTAGGGAGGGACGGAGGGAGGGAGGGAGGTAGGGAGGTAGGGAGGTAGGGAGGAATATTTCACAATATATAATATCATTATGCACATATTTGAATTATGTCAATTTTATTCTACAAATATTTATAAATATATATCTAGAGGGGACATAAATAGTATTCATAGTAATCATATGACAACATTTGAACCGCAAGAGGTTCAGCAACCCTATAAAATGAGCCAGATAAATGCACAAAAGCAACATTTCATATGAAACGAATCCAGAAGTCCACACGTGAAATTGTGAAATGTTGCCAATAAATGAGAGCAGTCAAACTGTAGGAAATGTAAGATAAAGAAATTTATTATTCCTATGGTAAAATTATATTTAAGAGATAAAATATAAATATATAATTTTAATGTAACATATATACATTATATGTGCTTTGTGTGTGTGCCAGCTAAAATAGCTTAGCCAATTACAATCATTATATTTGCGTTAGTGTGACAACTGCCTCAACCAATGAAATGCTTTGGAAACAAGGCCCAAATAAAACTGATTAAAAATGAATTCAAATGATTGAAAACCTAATATAGGAATTCAGACCTCTGATTGATGGCCACTGATTGACCCAGTAATCCCTCCCATATTGTAACCATCACCAATGGCAATGATGACCACTGATTGACCCAGTAATCCCTCCCATATTGTAGCCATCGCCAACGGCAATGATGACCACTGATTGACCCAGTAATCCCTCCCATATTGTAACCATCACCAATGGCAATGATGACCACTGATTGACCCAGTAATCCCTCCCATATTGTAGCCATTGCCAACGGCAATGATGACCAATGATTGACCCAGTAATCCCTCCCATATTGTAACCATCACCAATGGCAATGATGACCACTGATTGACCCAGTAATCCCTCCCATATTGTAGCCATCGCCAACGGCAATGATGACCACTGATTGACCCAGTAATCCCTCCCATATTGTAGCCATTGCATTCACATCCAATGAAAAATTAGGCATTTTATCTCAGAAAAACACAGTAAAACAAAAATGAACAAAATGCAAGAATTATATCAAAATTCAATTGAACATTTCATCATGACTGTCAGTTAGAAAAACTAAAAGTTTGCGTGACAGACTTAATGGATTCTGAGGTTATTTTTGAGGGGGCTCTTTATTCCATATGCACATGGATTATCGTGAGGTAGTGACACGGAATAATGAAGTAGAAATAATAATAATAATAATAATAATAATAATAATAATAATAATAATAATAATAATAATAATAATAATAAAACAATAAAATGATAATTTAAGCCTTTTGCTGCAAATAATGTATTTAATGAAAGAATTTTCGACTATACGATAGTCCTTGTCAATAATAATAATAATAATAATAATAATAATAATAATAATAATAATATTTATTATTATTGTTATTATTATTTTTATTATTATAAAAACTTTTTTCAATTTTCACCTTTGATTTCTTTTCAATTGACACTGTATTTATTATTAATATTATTATTATTGTTGAGGTCAGTAAATTAAAATAAATTTAAATAAATTTAGGTTGAAAATTTAAATAAAAAGTAGGTGAAGGAAAAAGACAAATAAAAGCGTGATCATGCACAGAATCGATAGTATAGGAAAGTATAATGGAAGCAGTATCAGAAAATGGCAAAAGCAGGTGCGAAAGGCAAGAATCCGGAAATCCGAGAAAAATCAATAAATTGTAAAGTTATCGAAATCGAATTGGGAAAACGGGACAGGTATAGATTAGCCAATGGTCAACAAGATGATGATTAAGGATTTATCAGAAAATGGTTAGAAAGGGTTGAAAAGCATTCAAATCTGTTAAAACAAAAAATCGTTAATTAATTAATTAATTGGCTAATAGAAAACCCGAGCTAATGGAGAACCCGAGAGATGAAGGAAACCCGAGCTCGATTAACAGGAAAAGTAAACAAAATGAGAATCTTGGAAGACCATTATCATGACAACATGATTAATGAAGACAAATAAGGTTAGGACTATTACGAAGGAATAGCAAAGGGAGTCAATTAATCATGATATGTTGCAAACAACGTTCAAAAAGCCAGTATCAAACCATTGTCAAATAGAAGCAATCAGGTCAAAAACCGATTAATCAAAGTGATTATTCCAGTATAAAAGCAAAGTCGAAATTCAAAATAATGGGCATTTTGCTTCAGCTAGGGTTAGAAGAAAACGAGAATAGGCAAACGGTAAAAACGAATTAAGGAGATTAGGGAAAAAGAAATCAAATCAAATAGAAAAATGAAAGCTTTGGTCAAGAGAAGGTGAATATTATCTTTTGTCAAAGCATCAACACCGAGCGGAGAATCGGTCAAAAGTGAACTTTGGTTATTGATTATTTGTTGAGAGAAATATATTTTTGTTATTCAAATATATGTTGGGTAGTTTATTGTTTTGATTAAAAGGACATGAGGAGTCAGAGGTTACCGACTCAAATTACATAAAACCCAATATTATTATTATTATTATTATTATTATTATTATTATTATTATTATTATTATTATTATTATTATTATTATTATTTTACATAACTACAGCTGTTTGCAGTGAATGGATACATATATAATGTTAAAAAACCAATAAGTTTATATTATATAAACACAAAAACTTACCTCTGTGTTAATTTCTAGCGTTTCAATGAATACACCCGTTTGCAATGAATAAACGCATCTATAATATAGGTTGGTGTGTACAGACAATTATAGATGCGTCACCATTTGTGATGAGTAAATAATTAACTTGTAAGTTTATTTATTTCAAGTATTTTTTTAAATTTAAAGCAAACTTTAAGGCTTGAATTTTGATTCATATAAATATGAGATCATTGTTCAAGCTATTAAATATTACTTTTTCTCAATATTTTCTATTATAAATAGTTTATAATTAATTTTTATAGCATTTTTAGATATTTATTAATAAAAATTTGGATTTATTTCGACAGAAGGTGAGTTCTATTATTTTTAAATTAATTAATTGATGAATATAATTTATTAACCTCCAAAGAAATCTATTTTTTTTACAACATTTTAGAAAAAAACGGTGAAGTGTTCAAAATAGTTTTCCAAATTTTTATAATCTTCTTTTTTCAGCTCACTTTCCAGAGCCTCGTTGACTAAATCTAATCACCTTTCGAGGGATATTAATTCTTAAATTTAGGTTAATAAAATTTACGATTTCCTAGTTTTTTCCCAACTTCAATATTGGACAACAAAGTTGATAGAAATTTCAGGACAATGCGAAATACTAAATAACAGTAGTGTGTTTATATCCCTAACCAAAACAGCCACCCTACAAAACATACCTCCAAATCACTTAAACCATTAGAAAAACAACACAAAACTTATACTTTTATAGTATTTTAACCCTATATTTTGAAAACAACCACCCTTAATGACTCTAACTGTTTTAATCTTTAAAGCCTCAAACTCAAAAGCCTCAAACTAAAAACATAAAGAGAATAAAAAAAGAAAATGGTATTATGAAAAGTTAGAGTTAATTTGACTCATTAAAAAATAAAAAATTTTATGAAAATAGTAAAACTGCTCTGAGAGGACAGTGGTATTTTTTTTTTCCACTGTCCTCTCAACAGTTTTTTTGATCCGGATCATTTTTTTTTTNAGTTAGAGTTTGATAAAAAACAACAAAAAGAATTAGAGTGGAAGGAAAAAGATAAAGAAGAAAAGGATAAAGAAGAAAGAAATCAAAGAAAACGTAGAAGAACCTCTGATGTGAAAGAAGAAGAAATGTTTTTAAAAACAAAACCTCTTAAAATTGTTCCTAAAATTAGAGAGGGTTTAAGTAATTCAATTAAACCCACATTTCATATTAATTCTGAAGGATATCAAATAATAACAATTAATAAACAAAACTTTACTTTGTATACAACTTCAGAAAATAAATCACATATTCATTCACAAAATGTTTATAATAATGAATATTTAGACTTTGAATTTACAGATGATTTTTATAGATTACTTTGTGGATATCCTTCAGATAATCTTCTGGAAATTGAAAAATATTTAAATTTAATAAGATTAGTGCGTGGTAGTTCTAAATCAAAACATATTCAAGATTTAAAGAAATATTTAAATAAAAATGAAAGGGGTTATATTGTCACGGAGGGTGATGGAGCAGAATGTCAGGGCCAGGGTCAGGGAGAGGGAAAGGGCGAGGGTCAGGGCCAGGAGATAAACCCAATCAATCTTTTTATTGAATTAAGAAAACTATTAGCAGCTAAAAAAGCAGGACATAATAATTTAGATTCTGATATTTTAAAGATTTCTAAAGAATTATTAAAACAAGGAATAATTTCAAAAGATAAATTTAATAAGTATACGAAGTTATAAAATATAAAATTACTCCTTCAATATTAGATTTTTTAAAAACATTTGGAATAAATACAAAAACAAATTTTGATTTAAAAGATTATGCAGATTATTTAAATTTAAAAATAAAAATATTAATGAATGATGAATTGTCGAGTCTGAAAGAAGACACTCCAAAGAATATCATTATAAATTATCAAAATTCAAATGAAAAAGGATCTCATTGGGTTTGTATATATAATAAATCTATATACTTTGATTCTTTTGGGATTAAACCCACTAAAGAAGTTGAAGACTATCTCTCGGACTACACTTTTAATTCTTTACAAGTTCAACCTAATAATACTAAAATATGTGGTATTTTAAGCTTATATGTTTTGTATAGATTGAATAAATCCAAAGGAGAAGGTTTCACTTCCTTAATCCAAGAAATTTATAATGATTTAAAATCTATACTATGAAATTGCGTCTATGAAAATGGAGCTTCGCAACCTTCCGGAAGATAATTTAAAAAAAATGGTAAACATAATGTCAGATAAATATTCAAGAACTTTATCTATAAATTCAAAAGAATCAGACTTTACTATAAACTTTCAAGATTCAATTAAATTAGATCAAAATTTAAATTATGAATTAGGACTATTATGGTTTTGTGCTTATAATACTATTTTTAATATAACTAAAGATAATAACATATTTTATTATATAAGCCCAAAGTCTACAGATAAGATTATAATAACAATCGAACCCGGAGCTTATGAGATAAAAGATTTAAATAATATACTTTCTAAAAAAACAAATGGAGTCATTAAAATTAAAATGGATTTACCAACTTCAAAATGTATAATGACTTTAGAGAATATAGGAATTCATTTTCAAAATAATAGTTTCTTTAGAACAATTTTAGGATTTACACGAAACCATTATATCACACCTGTAGTTGAGAATATAACATCTCTAAATTATTTTTATTTCAATTAAAAGCTTTAGAAGATGGAATCTTAACTGATGATGAAATAATGAAATCAAATCAAATAATACAAGATATTAAAAATGAGGTTATAAGATTAAAAAGTGCTAATGTTATAAGTAATGAATATTCTAAAAAAATTAAACGAGAGAAGTGGCTAAAGAATCATACATAAAAAAATTTATTGCCCTTCAAAAGGTTGATGTTGTCACTCTTAAATTAATTGTTGACATTTTTAAAAGAAAAAAATCATTTGATAGAATCTGATGTTAACTTTTCGAAATTAGTTTTTAGAACCTCTTTATGATCTTTAAATTCTTTATCACTTAGACTTTTTATATATTCAGGATCGGTATTGAAATATTTAAGTTCCATACATATCGGATTAAAAACTTGAGAATATAAAGGTTTCTCAATTCTCTCGGGATAAATGATTTCAACATTATAAATATCAAGATCGGTAATATTTGTACCATATAACTGATTCAATCTATCAAGATTTTTTATTATTGGTATTAAATTATTTCCTATAGGTAGTGTTGTCTTTAAATCACTTAGGATGAATCTCTTATCATCATAATTTGATAATGATACTTTTTGAGATTCTACCAAGTAAATATTATGCTTTTCACTTTTAAGTTGATGTACTTCATCAATTTTATCTTTATGATTTGGATTCAATGTATCTATATAATCTTGATGAGAAAGTTTCTTTGCTACACATCTCTGAATTCCTTTACATCTGTTATCCTTTACAGGTTTTTCTGCTTCTCCCTCGGGGAATACAGGATATTTAAATGTTATTGGAAACTCACCCGTTGAATTTTTAAATATAATTGTATGTTCTTCAAATTTAGGTTTTGTATATGTTTCATATGAATATTGTTTAGAACGAATAAATATTCCATTTTCTATAGGAGTAAAAGGTTTTTCATCTTTAAACGAAAATAATTCTCCAGATGAATTTATTAAATTTGAAAGTATAGGATTTTCAGAGATATCACTTTGTAAATCGTGAGTTCTTATTGTTAAAAACATTGAATCTGTATCCATTGCATGCATTGCTATATTCGATCCATATATGGGTTGTAAGATGTTATAATATGTTTCATACATTTGCAATTTTGAAAGTTCTAAAATTGCAAAGCCGATAAATATTGGTTTATTATATGTTTTCTCAAAATTCTGTAGTTCTACTGCAGTAAGATTTTCAGAAAATACTTGTGCATTTTTAAATGTAGGCTTTCCTAGCATACGATTATAACGGGCTATATCTTTCGGGGTATTTGTCAAGAGTTCAATATGAGTATATTTATCAACATTTTCCATTGTCTTCCCAAAGACTGAATTGTTTAAAAGTTTATAATTATTGTCTTTAAAAAGATTACCTTCTCTTTTTGCAATGTTTCGACAACGAATGTTCTCCTCGATGAAAGCTTTCATGAATGGAGCTTGTATAAATCTTATAACAGTAAGAACTTTTTTTAATATCATTCCTTGTGAAAGATAAAACTGTAGTAAGCGATAATGGGAGAGATAAAACCTTCTATTTGTTTGATCACCGAGAAGTTTGATTGTTGGAGGTTTACCTTGTAACATTTGCCAGATTGAAAGTTCGTTGATATCAATCATTCTTCTTATAGGAGCTAAAGGGAAATATCTTGTTCCTGATTTTATATCATCAGGATAGTCAAGGTCACATTCTACAAAGTATCCTATTGGAGAATCTTTCGGGGTTGAAAGTATTTCTTTTATAAGATCGTCTGAAAGGGTTGTTGGGGGTTCCATCTCAATGAAATCACCCATTGGTAAATATTGAGTCATAATTCCTGAATATAAAGCTGTTGCATCTATATAAAGTATAAATAGAGGATTTTTCATTCCTTCTAATACTTCTTTTAGTTCCTCACTATTAAGTTGTATATGTGCCTCAGGATGTTTAGAAAGTATTCTACTAGTAGTTATTGCATTTCTAGCTTTTATTTCTCGATTACCCATTACTGAAGAGAGTCCTCCTCTAATATTAGTTTTAATTAAATTAAACATATCGAGGTCGGTTAAAAGATCTATAACTTTATCACGCTCTGGAAGATCTGAAGTCCAAATGGTATATAATAAAGTATCCCAAGCTAAAGAGGGTGCTGTTATATAATTGTAGGGTTTAAGAACAAAAGAGTTTGTAAATTCTTCAAAGCAATCTGCTAGAATATAAACATCCAAGGATAGGTACATGTCAGTATATTCTCCTAAAGTTTTACAGTCAAATAATTCCCACATTTTATTTACTCGAGAATATTCTTGATCTGTAATATGATATTGTTGAAGTTGTGAAAAGAATGTTTCTTGGTTAGGAAGACTTGTTTCATTATATCTTTCAAATGAATTCATATGATCATATGGATATATTCCTTTTGCTAAACATGTAGGATATTCTTCTAGAGGAATATTATTTTTTTCCAAGAATTCTCGAGTGATTTTAAAATATTCTGGTTTCATTGTTTTTGCCACTGCATCTAAAGACATTTGGAGAAAGTTTAACGAGTCTATAAATTTTAATTTTCCATATTCTACTGATTTATATTTTTCCTTTGTTAAGCCGATAACTTTGAAAGAGTTTTTAGCATTTGCTGCTAAATGTTTAATAAATAGATGTATGTCATAACCAAAAAGATTATGAAATATAACAGGTACAAATTTGGGAGTATGACAATTAAGATTGCAATTTCTATGAGCTGCTCCTCGATAATTATTTTCCTTTTTTAAATGATCGTGATCTATAACTTTTGCATTATCTTGTCCTTCATGAAATAATCTTGTTTCTTCTGCTTCTATTTGGTCAATAGTTAGAGATCTAATATCAGAATGACTTTCAGAGAGAGAGAGTTCCTCAAAGGGTTGTTTACACATCCAACAATTTGAAGCGTTTTCATATTCTTCCTGTTGTTGTTCTGAAATATTTTGAGGATAGCTTGTTTTTAATACTTTAAATATTTCGTGTTCTAAGCTATTTATACTTTTAGTAAAGTGATCTAGAACCTCTTCTGAAGAAGTTCCTCTAAATGAATATTCTCTAGATTTTATGAGTTCAGGATAATTACTTTTAAATAATAATTTATAAGCAGATGGTAATTGTTTAGCTTGCTTGATACTATTGGGTTTATTCATTTTTCTTAGAAAGGCTTTCATCCTTGTTGGTTTCTCCTTCTGTTTAGAGGCTTTCCATTCATCCATGAGTTTATATTTTTCTATTATTTTTAAATATTGTATAATTGTATCTTGTTCGTGATTTATACATTCAAAGTCTCCATAGACACAGCCTACTGTTTGTAATAAATTTGAAAAGTTTTTAAAATACATCTTGGGGTTATTAGGCATTCTAATTAAAGCTGGATCATCTTTTTCACAAATTCTTGTATGTTTAATCATAGAGTTTTTAGTTGTTGAATAATGAAGACATCTTTTACATGTTCCTCCTCCACAAGTTGGATTCTCTGGAGATGTAAAAGCTTGAAAGTTTTTTATTAAAATATAATGTTGATTATTTTCTTCTTCCAAGATTAAAAGATATATCTCCCTATCTCCACTATCTCTAACTTCATAATCAGAGATATAAATTGGAATAATATCTTTCCTTCCATATCCCCTTCCTTTAACATGTTCATAAATATTAAGTTTAAAATTATTTAGTTTTTCAAATTCTGGAATGTCTTCTAGTTTCATTGGGTGCGTGAATCCCTTGGGAAATATTAATTCATTTTCATATTGTTTGTATTGTTGAACTCTTTGGGGGTTTTCAGCTTGAGGATGTATATATGCAAGTATTGACCACATGAAACATTTGTTATCACCATTCTGTACATTTATAACAGCCCTAGATTTAAAGGGTGTTTGAATATAAGATTTAGGATTTGAAGGTAATCCCCTCCAATAATCAATCACTAAAGATTGGAAAGAGCGAAATACTAAGTTTGATTCTCCTAATTCATTTTCTACATCCTCTTGTTTTGCTTCTACTGCTTGAATTATTTCTTTGATGGTTTTATCAAATCCTCTAGTTGAAAATAAATATTTAAAGGGTATTGCGATTTCAACATCTAAAGGAGTTGTGTTTTCTTCTACTCCTCTCCAATATTTTGATTTTATTGTGATTTTATATTTTATAACATTATACCTTGTTGGTTTATAATCTTCTAAAGCTCTAGTGAAAGAATTTTTAATATTTTTTTTATTTCTCTTTATATATTCTCCAGGAGTAGCAGGTCCACTGATTTCTGATTGAAATTCATCTATGTGATTAAATTTATCCCAGTTATATTTTTCTTTTTCAACATGATCGGGTTCTCCTTCTGAATGGCATTCTTCAACGTCAGAAGTTTGTTTTTTATTTTTACATTCTTTTATATGTTCTAAATAATAGAAATTTAGTTTTGTTGAAAAGTTACAATTAGGACATGAAAATATTTCTCTAAGTCTCCCGATACAATTTTCAAAATGTTTATTATATCCAGAATGAAGAAATCTTCCTTTACATTTAGTACAAACTTTTGAGTTTGTATCATTAAGATTATTTTCTTTTAATAAATGAGCTTTCGATTTTAAGTGAGAAATTAATCCAGTTTTATTTTTAAAAACTTTATTACAAATATTACAATTCATTTTTAGAAAAAAATTTTTTATTGGATACCCTGTTTTCATTTTATTTTTTAAATTTTTATATTATTCATTTTTATAATAAAATTTTAAAAAATGACAAAAATCCGAACTCCGATAGCGCAGTGGGAATAGACTGGCACAGTGGTTCAAATCACATCTGAGGTTAGTTTTTTTTCAACATAAAATAATATTAAAAATTTAAAAATAATATTGAAAATAATTTTTGAAAATAAATATTAAAAAAATATATAGTGTGGGTATCTTAGGAAATAAATCTTGTATATTTTATTAATTTTATTAATTAATTATTTTTTAAACATAAATATGAAAAAAAAAATATTGAAACGGGTGATGGTGGCGAACCGGTAAGTATCGCCACCAGTCTTTCGAACACCCCCGGATCGATTCTATAATGTGCACATTTATTTCTTGGTTGTTTTCGGACCTCTTTCGGATTCGCTTTCGAATTCATTTGTACTTTCGAGCAGCACACTTAAAACGCCGTTGAAATCGACTTCGTGAGCGAGAAGCGAATAATAAGGTGTGCTGCTATTATCGGATTGATTCTGATGTATGAGTCTGGCCAGCTTGTTTATTGGAAGAGATTCGATAAACGAAAGAGGTTGAATAAAAAAAAAAAAATAAAAAAAAAAAAAAAAAATAAAATAAAAAAAAAAAAATAAAAAAAAAAAAATAAAATAAAAAAAAAAAAAAATGATCCGGATCAAAAAAACTGTTGAGAGGACAGTGGAAAAAAAAAATACCACTGTCCTCTCAGAGCAGTTTTACTATTTTCATAAAATTTTTTATTTTTTAATGAGTCAAATTAACTCTAACTTTTCATAATACCATTTTCTTTTTTATTCTCTTTATGTTTTTAGTTTGAGGCTTTTGAGTTTGAGGCTTTAAAGATTAAAACAGTTAGAGTCATTAAGGGTGGTTGTTTTCAAAATATAGGGTTAAAATACTATAAAAGTATAAGTTTTGTGTTGTTTTTCTAATGGTTTAAGTGATTTGGAGGTATGTTTTGTAGGGTGGTTGTTTTGGTTAGGGATATAAACACACTACTAATAACCATTAAATTTATTAATAATTGAAGATAAATCTTTCGAAATTATGTCAAAGTTGAGTTTGGGGAATTTTTGTCAAACGTTTTTTAAGTCATTTTTTCTAAATATTTCTGTAAATGATTTAATATATATTGCGTTTATTCACTGCAACGCTAAAAATCAACATACATGTAAATTTGTGTGTTTATATAAAACAAACTTATTGATTTTTTAAACATTATAGATGCGTTTATTCATTGGAAACAGGTGTATCACTATTATCACTACCATTATCGATATTATTATTATTATCATTAATAATTTTGTTTCCATTGTTGTTAAATGATTCTAAGTCTGGTATATTCTAAAATCTATTTTATGACATTGTTAAGATCGAAAAGATGGGGGTTATAATCTTAACACTATGACTCCAAATGAAATATAAATATAGTTATAAAATATAAATATACGATATTTAATGAGGTTGCGCGTATTTATTAAATATTCACAAATAAAACCAACTTCTTTCTTTTTAAAAACTTTTATTAATAATTTACAAATTACAATTTTACTAATGTACAGAAAAACTCAAAACAATGGATTTATTAATCCCTGCTGCTTATCTCAGCCTGCAAGAGATCGATGGCTCCTGTGTGACACAACGATTGCGATACAATTGAAAGAGTGTAAGGTAAAGTAAGCGGAATGATTCTGAGGCTCCCAGGTAACACTAAAGCCGCTATCTGTGCTTTGTGTTCGCTGAATTTAATAATTTTCAATTTAC
>CAUHTR010005387.1:0-19334 GCA_959609185.1 Schmidtea polychroa | reverse complement strand
CTTTGTTATATTCATGCATTCGCGACATATAAATCATCTGAAAGAATATATCGTGAATATTCTGGTGAATTGGCTACAGACATGCTAGGTTTAATACTTATTATTATGTATTACTGTCTGCAAGCCCTTTTGACCACACTGAAAGTACAGACGACCAAATGGGCGCGAAAAAATATCCATTGTGTTTTAGGCGCAGGCATTTGGCTGCCGCTCATTAGTACTGATAATATTAAATGTGATTACTTTATTCTTTCATCTCTTGATAAGATTTATATTGTATTTTAGTCAACAAAATAATAAATAATTAATAAAAATATTCAAAATTATCAGATTTATATACTAATTTATTGGAATGACCTTGATCTAATAAATTTATATATGACCTACTTAATTTTATATGCGAAAATAATGCAGTTTTGTGTATGTTCAAAATTAATAATTCTATGATTAATTTCATTGATAATAACCAAAATTACATATCGATTTAAAAATTATTTTATCAACATTTTTAGTAGATATCTTTTTAATTAAAATTATTTTTATTTACTTTTACTAACTTAACAAAAATTCCAAACAGCATTTTCACCAAAGTTACTATTACTAAGTTTAAATCAGTGGAAGTGCAATTAAAACTACTCAAAATATCAACAAAGTTGCGTAGTGATTTGTTGTATTAAAAAATTTTTGAAGTGGAAGAATCAACGTTGAAGACAATGAAGGTCGTGGTCCCCTTCTGTTGTTTCCAACCACCATTCAAAGCAATTATTAAAGCTAACCCATTCAAACCAACGCAAGAATTAACGAAAGTTGGCGTTGATCATTTTACAATCGATCTTTATTTAAATAAATCTAAAAGCTGAAGAAATTCAACAAGTGGGTGTTGTATGAATTGAACCATAATCAAAGGAATCGCCGCAACAAGGTCTGCACAATGCTTCAATAACCCAACATTAACATCTTTTTTTAATTATCTCGTTCGTAAAGTGACATGTGACGAAAAATGGATTGTTTACGATAGCAGAAGGCGTTCTTAACAATGGTTTGAAAATAATGAAGCACCAAAGTACTTTCCAAAACCGATGAAAGGCATCAGAAACTTCGACTTCTTTTCCCGGCATTTCTCTCGGCCATACTTCGCACAACTAACGCTGCAGAAACTTTAAAATTGAGCTACGAAGCTCGGCCTCAACCAAAATATTACTATGACCTCTCCTTAACAGAAGAACACTTTAAATGGTTAAAAACTTTCTCAGCGGTATTTCAATTATCGAAATATACAAAACCCATAATATAATAATTATATTTCTTATTAGGAAAAGCACCATAGGATGCTCAATAAAATATAACACACAAGAAAAGCTTGAGGAAGTGTTCCCCCAACAATTGAAAAAATTATCACAAACACTTCACTGGATGATTTGAGATTCATAGTTTACAAAATGGACAGAGGCTAATTGCCAAGATCATATACTAAGGTTACCTCTGTCTGAACATACTGAATGGAAGATCCCAAAGAACCTAAAAGATTTTGAATGGCGATTCATTATTAAAGCTCGGGCAAATATGCTCGACCTTAATATGAAGCAATCTAATCAAGGAAGAAGAATAGGAACCACAAAATGTAGAAATTGCGAAAAACCTCGCGAATCATTCATCCCTGTCCTAAGCAAGTGTGTAAGAACAAGAATGAGGACAAATAAACATAACGAGGTGCAAAAAGCTTTAGAAGACCAACTCAAATAACTTTGAAACGGAAACCAAACCCAAAGAGACAAAAGAAATGCTAAAACTTGACATTGTCGTCAGAATGAAAGAAAATAATGATAATAGATATCAAATGTCAAGAGCATAGAATCAAAACAAATATAACAAACTTGACGAAGACATCGAAGATGTGACCATAAAACACCTAACAGAAGATACATTCGTTGTGTGCTTACTTGGAACTTGGTATAACAGAAACAACGACATATTCGGAAAATTAGGTATGAAATACGAAGAATACCTTCGAATAAAGAACAAAATTATCGATAAACGGAAGACTTATGAAAATCAGAGGCTTCCATCAATAAAAGAAGACTATTACGTGTCACGATGATTGTGTCAGCATCACTAAAAAGGTACATATGAAGATATACCACCCACACAGTAGTATTTTGTCCAAACATATTGATTATGTTTTTGCAAATTTTTCTTTAATAAATATTTGACTCTCCAATCCACGATGCTGTCAAAATGCTTTCGATTTTGTCACTTCACTAAAATAGAATATTTATGTTAACGGAATAAACAAACTATCTTGTTACCAAAGGTGTATCGAATCTAAAGGTTTTTATTATAGTTAGTAAAGTTCAGTATTATTCAAGATGCATAGTGAATAGTTAAAAAGTGCAATAGTTTTTTATTTATATTTTTATTACAGTGATACCAATTGGAATGAGTTTCTAAATTCAAATTTTATCTTTGTACTAATATGAATGTTTCTGACTCTGTGTTCCATAAAATGAGACACAACACTCGCAATATAGATTTATGTTCAAACAAAATACAACTATTAAATTTAAAAATAAACTAAAGAGGAACTTGGGATAAAGAAATATATATATATATATTGTAACACGTTAGTATCTACAAGTCTGTATTTTGATTTTATAAAAATATTAATACTATGAAATCATTACAGGCTTTTTAATTATAACGCAATTCATCATAACAAATTTTCAATATACCCGCCAATGAATTTGAAATTTAGGAACATTCGCTTTAATTTATATTTTGCAGGTTTCTCAGTATTTAAATGTTATTGTATTTATTTATTATTTTTTGATTTACAAAACTATTTGTAATGATTTCATATGAAGTTGATGAAAATTAAATTCTACAGCTTTTTGTAACTCCTTTTGAAACGAAAGACCTCGTGTAGATATATATGTTCTCAGTGACTCATCGTTAAACAAAGACATGTGATTCATCGATGACTCATAAGTACATGGTTGTGGCACCGAAAAACCATGTCTCCGCAAGACCACATACCCCCTACCCCCAGTGGGAAAATTTTTTTTCAAGGTCAAATATAAAACAAAGACATATGACTCTTCAAGGTCATTGGAAGAAATACTATGAGTATCAGTTTCTTCCTTATCATCAAATACTGAATCTTGAATCTCAACTACCCAGCCGATATTCAATGCATTTGTAACAGATAATATGTCCTCGATTTTTACACCAGCTATTTCTGCTAATCTTTTCAACAAAAAGTTGATTCTAAATAATAAATAATTCGGTAATTAATTAATCATGTTAACCTTTTTCTGCCATCATTTTTATCACTTTAAAACTATATTATAAGTTTGTTTAAAGATTTTCTTTGTTAAATTTCCATGTCATTTGCATTAATGTTGCAATTTCTTTGTTAATAAAGAGAAAAAACAAATTTGACTACTACATTTATTAAATACATTAAATAAAGTGTTGAGGTCCGTAAATTAAAAAAAATTTAAATGATGATGATACTGGTAAACTACAAACACATCCATTCTGCAACATGAAACAATCTAGCTGTCAGACAGGAGAATCAATCTTGGTGTACGATGTCGATACAAAAAGGTGCAATTTAGTGCAATTGAAGTCAATGAGTTTTAAAGAAATAACGGGAGAGCAGATCAGGGAAAAGCCTGAGAAAATAAGAATGGATCCAGCAACGAGTACAACAACAAGAATCACACCTCTACGGATGAAAGATACTCCAACAGTGTTAATGTCATCCTCGACAGAGGATGGGATGCGATTCCTGAGAAAAGAAACTAAAACAAAGTGTGGACAAAATGTCTATGAGACAAATTATAAAGGTATATATGTATCTCAGAAGGTGATTACAGAGGCTCAAACAAATATACATGCCGGAGATATTAAGTTGACAAATTACTTTAATAACAAAATAGATTATTTATTTCACTTTGGTCAAAATACCGTTGAAAATGTGTACCGAGAAGTCATTATAAATGATTGCAAACTCAATAAAGAAATACTCCGAAATTGGATGGCAATGGCTATAACCAATCCTAACTTAGTAGCACCAATGTTAATTACAGAGAAATGTCGGCACTAGACAATTTCAACGAAATCTAAGTTGGTGCCGACTTATTTCGATAATGACGATTAATTTGTTTTTGAATAATTAATTTATTATTTTTTTTCTATCTTCAGGTTATTGATAATTCCGAAAATTATTTGAAAATAAAACTTTATCAATTAATGATGGCGGATTTTTATTGATAATATTTATAAATTAATTTTAATAATTTGTTAATTTAATAATTAATAATTTAGCCTTATTTTATTTAATGTATAATATATAGATATGCAATATAACCAATAACGGCTTTAATTGCCATGATAAAAGCAATAAAAAAATAAATCATTGTATCAAATTAAGGGTATAATATTATTATTTTAATTTATAAAAATATATCTTGAAATAATAATTCGGATAAATAATAATAATAATAATAATAATAATAATAATAATAATAATAATAATAATAATAATAATAATAGTAGTATCGATAATAATAATGATAATGATAATAATAATAATAATAATAATAATAATAATAATAATAATAATAATAATAAAATAATACCAAAAACACATCAAAACATATTTTGACGAAAAAAATTTTTTTAAGGGGGAGATATGTTGAGGTCCGTAAATTAAAATAAATTTAGGTTAATAATTTAAATAAAAAGTGAAGAAAAAGACAAATAAAAGCGGGATTATACACAGAATCAATAGTAAAGGAAAGTGTGATGGAAGCAGTATTAGAAAAGGCCAAAAGCAATTACGAAAGGCAAGAATCCGGAAATCCGAGAAAAATCAATAAATGGTAAAATCATCGAAATCGAATGGGGAAAACGGGACAGATATAGAGTAGCTAATGGTCAACAAGATGATGTTTAGGGATTTATCAGAAAATGGTTAGGAAGGGTCGAAAAGCATTCAAATGTATCGAATGGGGAAAACGGGACAGATATAGAGTAGCTAATGGTCAACAAGATGATGTTTAGGGATTTATCAGAAAATGGTTAGGAAGGGTCGAAAAGCATTCAAATGTATGAAAACAGAAAACGTTAATTAATTAATTAATTGGCTAATGAAAAACCCGAGCTAATGGGAAACCCGAGCCAATGGAGAACCCGAGCTGGGTAAACAAGAAGAAAAGCAAACAGAAGGAAGATTTGGGCCCATTAGCTTGACACAATGATTAATTGGAAAAGAGCAAGGAGAAGATAGTGCGTGTAGAAAGGCCGGAAGGGCCATTAATTATCTTGGTTCGTTGGACCATTATGGGTGACAGCCGAAGCAGATACGTGGAAGCAAATGTCAAGTGAAAGATTGGCTCGGCAATAACCATTTGTCATCCCGATTTCGAGAAGTATATAAGGAAAGGGAAAATCAGAAAAAATCGGCATTTTGCCTCAGCTAGGGTTAGAAGAAAAATATTTATATTTTTCGTTATTTTTTTCTTTTACGACTATTATTTTTGTTATTTTACCTTACTTATAATTTCTAGATGGTATTTTGTTTGGATTGCTAGCTCTTTACGTTTTATTGTATTTATTCATTATTTTTATTTTTCTTTTCTTATTCCTTATTTTCTCTCCATATTTGGCTAATTTCCCCAATTTATTATCCTATCTCAGTTTTTACTTGATTATTTTGCAATACAATTCGAACTCTCCCGGTTGTCAGCCAAACATACCTTATATATTTCCAATCCATTGTAACAGTTCTATAAGACTGATGTTTCAATATCTATCTATTATTTATCTATTATTTATAACCAATGTCCTTACTTTCATCTTTAAATTTTCAGATCACAAGTTCTAACGTTTTACTGTACAAGGAGTGAGTTTAATCGTGGTTAGATGTATCCAAAAGATTATCATTACACGTAGAAGAGCCTCAAGTTTGCTATTTCTATTTCCTGAGGAATCTGTGTCACCATCGACAATGGCGATACTGCGATTGATTTGGTTTTGATATTTAGCCAATTCCACATATTGATGCTCATAGATACAGTTTAGATATATCTAAATCAGTTTGACCGATGTAACTCGGTTTATCCAGATATATTAATAACTGCAATTATAACTGCAATTAAATCATTCGCAGTTTATATACTTTTCGGAAAGTTGATTTTGAAGCTTATGTAATCATTTTCTTTTGGTTATTACAATTTTAAGTTCATTCTTTTCTTTAAATTTTCTACAGTCTTTTTTTCTACAGTCTACAATTAATGACCAACTTGTAATAAATTTTATCCAAACTATTTGTGGATTCATCTTTGAGTTTGGTTTTTTGTATCAACAAAATTTTGGAAAATATAATTTTGCTTGAATCTGTATCCCAATGAATATTGATAACTTGCATCCCTAACGATAGATATATTTTTGGTAATTACCAAAGCACTACATAATTCTGCTTTGGACAATGTTTTAACAAAAATTTTACCACTTTTGATACGCACTCCTTCACTGCAGATATCGGAAAATCATTCAATAAGTCATTAAGTCCATTCGGTATTTCCAAGCGATTCTAAATCTGAATTCTTGCAATCTATAAAAATACTGTCAAGGTTTTCATGAATCCTACCGAAATGTCCACAGCGTAAACTTTGACTTAAAGCTCACCCAAAAAGGTTATTGATGTTAATATACTGTTGAGCTAATAAAATAATCAAATAAATTAATAGAAATAAAAATTAGAATGAAGTTATATTTAATGGAAAATTCGGTCAGGGATAGTATCGATACAGAAGTAGAAAGAGAAAAAATGTGTGAGAAAGTGTATCATATAGGTGAAAATCACAAAAATGTGAATTGTGAAATATCGATAAAAGATTCAAAAATTCGAATTGAGTTATGGAAAATTGTGTTTTGTCTTTCTTGCGTAAGTTGGAGGAAATTGCTGTCACAATTGTCCTGCCATATTACGAAATTAATGTGCGAAAACCTATCCAATCCTTGTCTTTCGCCGAGGAGCGTGCCTTCGAGAATTCAGGACCTGCTATCTTTGTAAGAAATTTATTCGCAATAGAGTTATGGACCATTGCCACTTTTCAGGTAAGTATTTAGGTGCTGCTTGTAGGAAATGTAATGTGTCGGCGAATTTAGACAGTTACCTTGTGGTTTTTCACAATTTGTGAGGGTATGACCTCCATCTTATTTTGAAGTATGGTCTGAATAATTTTCCTTCTTGGGAATTAAATATTATTCCGATTACTACTGAAAAATTCAACTCCCCTCATCGCGTATATTAACAAATTGCTTGTTCGTTTTATTGACAGTGTTGGGTAATTAGGGTGGTTGTTGGTGCGCTCAGGTTTTCTCCCCAAGTACCCTTCATGGTTTGCCATTTATCTCCCGTACGTATACCCATGAAGATGGTTCATGTTGGAACTGTATACGCAGGTCGGAACCTGTGGACAGATGAGCCTCTGTGTTAAGACTACTCTCCACAGTATTGACAATACGGGTTCCTGGGTGCCGATAGAAGGTCTTACCCCTTTATATTCATTCTCTCGCCTCTGATCCAGGAAGACGACCTTCGTTCACATGCAACTCATGACCGTGATCCGAACTCACTCCTTCCTTGACATACCATCGAATATCTTAGTAAGTTTTTTAACAACAAATCGGAAACGGGAAATTCGTACTAAATACTAGAAGACTTTGGTTGAAAATTACGCAACGATCAGAACTTGGACTCACATCCTCACACTATTGGTCAAAGTAACTTCTCATACGGCTATAGACAAACATCACAACATATCACAACCGTCCGTTCATTCGTGATCCGTTCCGTTTGCCTCCTAACGACAGTGCTCTAGTCTGAGGATCTTCATTTTCTCCTCCTTCATTTGTGGCGGGGAGAACCACGTATGTTCCAGCGTCTCAATACGCTTTTTAAGAACCCCTATATGCTCGTGCAACTTTTTTATGTCCACGTTTTCGTCGGCGCACGAGAAACACGGTCTCGGCCCGCGTGAAGGTAAGTTAGGCTCGGCCATATCTAAATAGAATAACTCATTTACAACTTTTGATGCACCCCACCCAACTCTACTCTGACACTCCTATCACTTCCTCAAATCCCTCAGGAAATTCAAATTCAGTCGAAAATACATTATCCGCTTTTCCTTCATGCACTTTTCAATGTATTCTTATTATCATTAATCCCTACTGTTACTTGAATTTAAAATAAGTTACAATATCATAGAAATATTCAGTAATCCGTTCTATATCAATTATTTAGTCGATAGATTATTAGATCTCGTAATGAATGCCTCGTATCGAATTTCCTGGCATTTTTCTAACCAACTAATACTGGTTTTATGACCTATTATTCAAGCGGTGTTTACCTCACTCAGTTTTAGATCTTTCATTTTAAGCCTCTGAACATTTTTCACCCTAATTCAATGTATATTGAGTGCCGATATAAATTGCATAATTTAATTCCTAAGTTTTCAGTTTCATGTTCATTCATGTACATTATTATTTATCAGGTGAGGTTAATACAAGATGTCAATGTTTATTTATTGCTAGATTTTATTTGTTTAAAAAGTCATCTGATCGTCGATTGTGAATAAATGACTTTCCATGAGAAAATTGGTAAAACGAGATTAACAATGATGATTATTCTACCAATCGACGGGTTTGTTTAAATAAGTATGTTATAAACAGATTCTCGATGATTGGGTTAACTTTGTACGTTCGCTAACGACAGTGATGAAATAAGTTGGTTCGATTTAGACGGAAGTGGAAATGCGATTTGTTGACTAGCTTGGTTTACTCCTCAACAAAGTACGCGAGCATGCTTAATTAACAGTCTGCGACTACGAAATATTCATCGGGTGTTGCCAACTTGAATGTGATCGAGATATGAACTGGAATCTGTGTGAAAATGTGTCGTATCTCTGTCTATATGTGATTGTTAACTACCTCTACCTGGAAACGATTTTTATGCTAACCGTGGAAATTTTACTAATCGAATGACTAATAGAACCGTTAGGAATTAATGAAAGATGCTCTAGTTGTTTGAAACATGGATTTCGGATTTTCTGCAGTGTAACGACAAAGATTGGTAAAATGCTCGTAATGATTGTCTTAAGCTCTGCGATTTGATGCATACGGAATCTTGCAAACTACTCAGATTTTGTCACTTATGATGATAATTATTCGCATCACTCTCCTGCCTGCACCTTGAAGATGACATCGAAAATATTTTCCTCTCAAAATTTTTGAAGTCGTTAATCTACTACTGGTCTCTCCACCTCTCACGGTTCACTCAAAAACCACCGGTACAAGTACCGACTATTATCGAACGACCGTACTAGACGGTTCAACCTTATGGATATATATTTAATCATAAAGTCGTAATAATGATTCGAAATGTCAATAACATAATAAATAAATTCTCACCGACGACCATACTTCTTGCCTTTGGGAATGATATTCCCGAATCTATCCATCGACTCAATTAGGGTAATTAATTCAATTTCGCACCAAATCGATGATGTTCACAAGGATTTTCAACCTTGCCCATGGACGCAATACAAGTCTCGTTTCAAAATTCAAAATGCTCTGAGTTCGTAATAATCTTTCTCATCTGTCTCAGATAGTCAGAGGTCATGCACAGATGTTCAAGCAGTATCGTCGCCGGGGTCCCGTGAAGAGAAATTGAACATATAGGAATAGATAATATTTTGCTTAATACATATTACAATGGTTCATACTGAAATAATAAAATTTAAAAAAATTAATTTACTTTCTTCCAATCTGATTATCTCAAATTCGCTGAATAAGGCTGTGATAATCTCTCCGGTGTCTCAAAATCGTTATAAGCTGAAATGATTATCTTAAAGTTCTGTTTAGAATTTCTGGGTTCTAACTAGAGTGGTTAATTGATTATATAAGTTCCTTAGAGTTCCTGGTTATTAGAAGTTTTATGATTGCTTTCCCGATATAGTTTTTTCAAAATGGTTGAGTCGATCTGTCGAAATTTTTAGAAGTTAAACAACTAATCTAAACGACCGCCTTATATAGTATTTTTTTGTCCAATCAGGACTTAGTTAGTGTGTATTTTCTATTATTTCCTTATTTTTGGATTTTTATTTGTTTTTCTTAATTTTATTATTTGTTTTATTTTACTATTTTATTCGTTTATTTAATTTTTATTTTTCCCTATTTTTTGGCGGGTTTTTAACGATAATTCTACGTATAGTTTGTTATGTTAATTTCTTTTATTTTTATTGTGTTTTTATGTTGACTTCTTCTCATTTTCTTATTTAATTTAATTCTCCGCTATTTTGTTGTTATCTCGTTTAGTTATTTTCCTATATTTGTTTGCTATGGTTACCTAATTTGGGTTTGTGGGTCATTATTTGTGGTTTTTTTATGTTGATTTTTTTAGATTATTGTTTTTCCATTTTAATTATTTAATTTTTCTTTTACCCTTAGCTATTTCGCTTAATTTTGCTTAATACGGTATCTCAATTTTAAGTTATTTGTAGGAAACAGCATTTTTTAACGACTCGCCACCGTTTCCAATTTTCACAACCTCATTCCTGCTTTTATGGTTCGAGCCCAACAACAGTCTACAGTTTGTTAATTCATCTTTAGCAAAAGCGGTTAAGACTCTTTCCGATCTGCCTTTAACTTCTGTTTTTGATGCCGCGATTGTTCGAGCCAAAGTTATATTTCCTTATGTTTCACTACATCTCTTTAGGTTCTGGAATCGACTCTTAAATTGCCTCCTACCTGGGATTCTGTGTCTAATGAGTATGTATTAGCCCAAGTTATTTGGACTCAGCAAAATCGCAACAATATGTTAGACTATATGTTAACATACCTTAAATTAGGCGTGTTTCTCATCGCAGATTATTTTCAACAATTCCGTGTAAAGGCCATTACATACAATGGTCTTGAGCCTCTTAATTTCTATGTCATTCCCCGTATGTCATGGGCCTCAACGCTTATGACATTAACGGAACCCATAGAACTTGTGAAGGGGATGGAAATGTTTAATTTCTATGAAGGGATACGGGGTGGGTTAACATTTGTTAACAAACATTATGTTGTAAGTTCTGAAGACGTAGAACTTTTGTACATAGATATTAATAATTTGTGTGGTTGGGCCTTAAGCCAAAATCTGCCTTATACTGACTTTAAATGGGTGTACGATGATTTGGATACTGTACTTTCGTAATATGTAAATGCTGATATTGATAACCTTCCATATGGGTATACTATGGAAATTGATATCGATGTACCTGATTATTTGCATGACTTCTTGAATAACTTTCCTATTGCTCCGGAAAAGATGAAGAAGACTTGATTGCGGCAAATCTGAATAGGGACTCTATTTGTTTGAATTTGAATTATATTAACAATAGGCGATGAAGTGACCTGAAATGTGGAAAAGACTTGTCCAAATTCAATTTTATAAAATCAACTTCTAAAGCTTCTAAAGTCGAATACATCCAAACCTATAATTTTACAACTTTACCAATCTAACGTTCAGAAAGTGTCACGTTATCCTAACTACTAATGTGGTTTCGTCCATTCTCGGTTTTGACTTATTAATTCAATACAGATTGAATTTTTTGGGAATTGGGCTTAGTGGCCCTTATGCAATTGACTTTAGAAGGACTATTCCATGTGCATTACCTGGTAGCACGAATGTTTTATATGCTCTTGTTGGAAATCTTTTCCGCATTGGTTTGTTCAAACTGTACGCAAGCTGATCTAACCACTTCTGGGTTTCTTCTTTCGAATTCGGAACTTTTTTGTTTAATTTTGCCACTCCACCGAAACCGGCTTCGTCTTCTGGGTTCGTCCAAATCTTCTCCATTACAACAAGATTTAAAATTAAATTTAATGTCAGGCAATGAAGGATTAGCACTCATTGTTTATGATTGATTTCCTGCAACTCCACCTAATAATGATAATGCCAGAGGTATCGATGCACCAATAAATCCACCTTGTTGTTTATATATAATTTTCCTCATTTGCTTACGATTTTTATTATTTACTAAAGATAACAATGGTTTCCTATGTTTGCTCAATAAATGCTTTTTTGATTTACTGATTTTAATTTTGCCTTTGACTACTTTAAGTATAATATTGAGTAAATCATCGACAACAAAATTTGGGAATGATTGCAATATATTCATTCTTTTCATACTCGGGGCCTTTAACAATGCATTAAAAAATGGAAAACTGCGATGATTTTTAACTACTTTTTTACCGGTTTTACGGGTTTTACGTTTAGGTTTTGGATTTTTCGAAATAAGATTCATTGCAGAGAAATTTTCAGTTACAAGTTTTTTAGATGGTGTATAACTAGTTGTTGGTGGAACCTTTGGAACTTTAATAGTCTTTCTAATACCTTTTCTTAATTTCCTAATATTTTTCACCCTTGCTTTTAGAAACATTATTATTCATAGAGGTTTTCAACTTTGTTTATAAACCATGGCACCTTTTGGGTTGAAAATATCTGTTTTTACTCGTAAATCATCGGGACATTGTTGTGTGAAATCAAGAAATATATATCCATGAGGTATTTTTGTAGCATCTTGAAATGCACTGATAAGAAAATTACGATTGTTAGGGTATGCTTGGCGTGCAAGAAAATCAATCACTGTTGCATCTCTAGGATTCTTGAAAATGACTAAATATTGTACATTTAAATTACGTGTTCGATGTGCCCCACCTTGATGAAATAGATTTTGTGTTATGAAAATAACTGTTACACCGACATGTCTGCTGATCTTTGTAAATAAATTATTAAAATCTTTTTCTTTATTAGCTTCTTGATACAAATCATCGATAATATTGACATCACCTTTCTTTAATCGGCTGGACCAGTTTTTATCGAATCCCTTTACTATTTTCATGTTTTTTAATTTACAGAAACTTGATTGAGTTAATCCATGTTCTTCATCAGCACCCCTATGCCAATAAATCCTGTTGAATTTTGATTTGAATAAATTTGATTTTAGTAATTTACAAACAAATAATGTTATTCCACTACCACTCGGACCAACGATTTGGTATACTGCATCATTTCTTAATTCCATTTCAAAAATTTTATAAATCTGTATTTGTTTATATTCGATAATTTAATAATGTTAGCAAATATAAATTATCGAGAAAATTTTGATGTATCGAATATGAGGTTCCCACCAGGGAAACCCCAGCAAATTATCGATAGAAGCGGGAAATATCCGATAATATTTTTCAAGACTGGTAAATGCAGAATCATGGGATGTAAGAAACCCTTGGATATTAATAAATTACAATATCGAATAAATAATATTATAATCCAATCAATTAACGTTACTATGGATATAGGACATAGTATCAATCTATATAACATGTCGAAAAAATGTGATTGTATGTTTGAACCGGAATTGTTTCCGGCACTAAGACTATTAAAATATAACCCTATATGTGTCAACGTGTTTGCTAGTGGAAAGGTTGTCATGTTGGGGTTGAGAAATTTGGAGTATAGAGAATTTGTTGACAATGTTCGAAATGAGATAATTTCATTGGTCGATTTCTAATTGGTTAATTTCTAATTGGTTATTGATTGATTTAAACAAACGGTTTGTGTTTAGGATTCATTTATTTCACTATGTACAAAATACCAAGCGCCGCGAATTTAATGAAAGAAATAGATGATTATGGTAAATTTTTATTTTTTGTTTACAAATTTAAATATTATATTTCTTCAGAAGAATATGCTGCAGTCATGCTAAAGAAGTTAGCATTCTATTATCCGGAAATCAATGAAGCAGTATACAACAAGCCTGCAGAATTAATCCCCGATTTGGTGTTCAATGCGACGGAGATAAGGATGTTGGAGATTTTCCATCAATTTATGTGGGATGTGAAGATAAATCGAACAATTACACATGTGGATCCAGAATATTTATGTTACAATAGCTGTTCCTGCTGCAAAGCTAGATATCAGCGATATGTAGAATGGGTTTTGGTTAAAACTCTTCGGGATTTCCACCATATCAAGAATGCATTTTGAATGTTTTTAACAAAAAAATGTTATTTAGTTTTCGTTATTTAGTTTTTGATATTTTATATATATTTTGATAATAGTAATAATATTAATAATAGTAATAATAATAATAATAATAATAACAATAATAGTAAAAAAATTAATAATGAAACACATTAATAATAAATCTGTAAATAGAACATGTAATAATTAAAACACATAAATAATAAATCTGTAATAGAACATATAACAAAACATGTGACAATGCAACATCAATGCATTTTGAATGCAATTTAAACAAAGACATGCTATAATCTGATTGGTTGATAGGCATGAGTCAAAGGTATAAAAACCCTGTACCATTTAAATTTATTCATTATTCACGATGACCAAGAAAATTTCAAGCACCGAAAAACCTAAAGAAATGGTACAACCAGTTCAAATGTTCCACAACTACAAAATGTATTTTTTGAAAGAAGAAATCAATATGAATTTGGTTGCACCACTCAAGCTAATTCCAACTAAATTTCAATTCTTATCCGGCACGCTTTCAATGATTGATGTCAAAACTATTGATGTTGTTTTTAAACGGATAGATTCGAATCTATCGTGTAATCAACATGCATGGTTCAACAATAGATATGCAAGATTTTATGATGCTTTTGATGAAATCAGTTTCAAAGAAAATGAAAATTGGTATATAACAATTGCAATCCAGGGATATAAAGTTGATAATAATGATGTATATTCTCCTATTTGGAAAATTATGTCTGCTAGACTTTCACAAATATTTTAATGTTATATTTAATAAATGTATTAGTCATATTTGTTTTTCTCTTTATTAATTGCAACATAAATGCAAATGACATGCAAATTTAACAAAGAAAATCTATAAACAAACTTATAATATAGTTTTAAAGTGATGAAAATGACTGCAGAAAAAGGTTAACATGATTAATTAATTACCGAATTATTTATTATTTAGAATTTGTAATCAACTTTTTGTTGGAAAAGTTAGCAGAAATATCTGGTGTGAAAATTGAGGACATATTATCTATTACAAATGCCTTAAATATCGGCTGGATAGTTGAGAGTCAAGATACAGTATTTGATGATGAGGAAGAAACTCAAGAAATTGATGAGGAAGAAACTCAAGAAATTGATGAGGAAATCTATGAACCTATAGAGGAACCTAAAAAGGAACCTAAAGATGAATCTAAAGATAATATTACGAATGGTTGTATTGATCATGTCGTTGAAAATATAATGAAATGTGGAGATGAGGACTGCGAATGTGTTAATTAATAAATCTTAGTTAATTAGTGTTTGTAAATTTATTTAAAAATCAAACAAAATAACTATATTAATTTTTATTTAAAAATCGCGATAAAGCATACAAAATAGCAACACCTGTTGCAAGTTTTATATAGTTTTTAAATTTCATTTTCTGTTCATCTATTTCCTTCGCATTTCTGGCGAGTTGATTCAGTACGCCCCATCCACCATTGGCTTCAATCCATGGTTGAAACTTTGACTTGATTATCTAGAAAATAAATATTAATAAAATATAGATTATAAAAGTATTACTTCTTGAGACCACTGATAATAATGTTCAGAGTCCCATAAACTTCTTTCTATTATGATCTTCATATAAGCGAACCCTACTAGTATTCGGGTCCACTTCATCTCATCGTCGCATAGACAGTTAAAAATCCTATTAAAATAGAATTTGTTCGTTTCGAGGCAATCGGAATTGAGCACATCCTCATAATCAATATGATTTCCTTATATAATCTTTTCGGTCCGATCGACCAGGAAACTGAGGCTTTCCATAATCTTCTTGTTGATAAGTTCGCTTAAAAGATTTTCCATAAAATGAGACATTTCTACAATAATTTAAAATATGATGTTTTATTTATACTAATACCGTATGATTTTGATTGGTTGATAGACTATAAATGTAAAAGAAAGGTTTTGATTTGATACACCATGAAAACTATATTCATATTGCTAATTATTATAACGAGTGTGTGCTCACACAATACAACAATAACAGTGGAGTCTTTTAATAAATCAATATGTGTTTGTCCGAATACAGCCAAGTTGATGGATATTTTATATATTCTCGACAAACCAAAATGGTCAAAGCATCCAGGAAAAAGAATATCTCAAAGATTGGAGAATTTAGAAAACAGTTATGAACTATCATTTGCATATATACAAAATATAAAAATTAAATTGATTGATTATATTGAAGTTTTCAATAACTCTATTGTTGAAAATAAAAAGAATATGAAAATTATTGATAAGCATGATTATTTATTAAAAAAGTTTGAATTATTATTAAGAGAAATTCAAACAATCAAAGGATCAATAGAATATCTGAAAATCAATTCAACGTTACCAATTTCTAACAATATTGCTGCGAATAGTAGTACATCAATATTTAGTTTACCTTTGTTAATTTTACATTATTTTATTGTTTAAATAAATGTATGTTTTGTTGATTTGTGAGTTGTTGAGCGTGACCAGTACCCTTGTGAGCATTACCCATAGGGGGACAAAATATTTTGTCGGATAGACTCGGAGTATATAGATTAATAATATTAATAATAATACTAATAATAATCCTAATAACAAGATATATAGCTCATTCGAAAGGTCTTGGATTGAGCTTTAAAATGAGCTATCGATTATTAATTTTCGTTGACGGGAACTTTGAAAAAATTAAAAATAAAATAATAATATTTTTTAAAAATAATAATAATAATATTTTTTAAAAATAATAATATGACCTTGATGACTCATCGCGATGACTCATATGACCTTGGATGAGTCATGCGACCTTGAAATGACCTTGATAAGTCATAGGATGACTCAGGTGACCTTGAAATAATTTTTGGTCTTGATGAGTCATTGTATGAGTCATATGACCTTGAAAATGGCCTTGGTGACTCATAGTATGAGTCATATGACCTTGAATGAGTCGTATGACCTTGAGAATGGCCTTGAATGAGTCATGGTCTTTGTTTAAATGACCTTGAAAATTTTTATGCCTCATCGGATGAGGCATATGTCCTTGAAAGTGACTTGATGAGTCATAGAATGAGTCACATGACCTTGATGAGTCATGGTCTTTGTTTAAATGACCTTGAAAAAATTTCGCCCTTGATGAGTCATATTACCTTTATGAGTCATGGTCTTTGTTTAAATGACCTTGAGAAATTTGATGAGTCATCGGATGAGTCATGGTCTTTGTTTCAATGACCTTGATGAGTCATATGTCTTTGTTTAAATTTGACCTTGAAAAAAATGTACTTTTAGACTTTGAATTTTTTTACAAATTTTACGACCGGGGGGGGGGGTGCTGTGCTAGCGGTGCCCAATCCATCTACTTGCTTATACCATATTTCGTTACCATATGCAGTTGCAATAGAGTATATGAAATCTGAGGTGAGAATAAATAGAAATAAAAAACGAAAAAAATAAAAAAATTGTTTCTATACATAAGGTTAACCTCTATTAGAAAGAAATGTACTCCATGGTGACACTTTATTATACCAGCTAAAGTTCGAAAATATTCAAATACAAAAAATCAGAAAAACTACTGAAGAGAAAACAAAATATTGAAAAACATTGACAGCGATCTTTCTATCAACTTTCCAATACAACCTGACAATTATCAAAGTAGTGTTCCCATAGATTCTCAGAAAAATGCACCAAAAGAATCAATAATAAAAACTTTTGGTATATGCTACCCCGAATCAATGAAATTGCCAAATACGGGAAATCCGCAAATAAAATGCCTAATTCATGAAAAACGCAAGCCCGCTGCAGATTTGACGCAACCAGTAAATAAAGTAACCAGATATTTTTTATAGGAAAACGGGACACGTTTAAATCAAAACCGCATAATCCGGGACGTCTGGTTACTTTATACTAGACCACTGCATGAATACAAACCATAGATGTAAAAACCGTTTTTTTATTATTATACTTTTTTTAATTATTTTTTTGTCGGATGTCTCTTTCATAGTCTCCGTATTTTCTCGAATTCAACTAATAAACGTAATATTGGCTTAGGTTTCTGTTTATAAGTAAAAAAAACTCTTGAATACTGAAGTGGCCTACAAGAAATAAGATTTATAAAAAAATGGTTAATTAATAATTTTTTTCAAAAATAACAAAATTGTGGTCGATCTGTATCAACGGGGATGCATTCATCAGTTTTTAAAAAGACGTTTTTTCGAAATGCAACCATTTTTATTTAATAAATTTTTTTTAGAAATTTCGATTATATTCCAATAAATCAATTCTAATATATATATATATATATATTNATCAGTTCAAGAACTGAAATGATTAAATCCTAGTTAGGCGACTCAGTGTTATAATAGTAAACTTTTCAAGTACAATTTATATCTTTTTCATAACTACGAGTTCAGTTTTAAATTTCTTTAAAATTGGTAGATAATTGTATACAATTTATAGTTTAAGAATTTTTAAACTATTTTTTAATGTAATTTGTCGGGCTAAAAAACCGGCAAACCCAATGTTTGATTTTTTACGTAATTAAAATAAAAAATGTATAATAAATGTATACTGATAAATTGGGAAAATCAGTTAAAATAAAGAAAAGAATAAGGAAAAAAGAAATACATAATAGATAAAATCATCAAAACAAAATATACGTCTAATAATCCTTAAGCAAGCAAAACACACAACCATAACTAATAATCAAATAAAACACAACCACAACTAGTAATCAAAATAAAATAATTAAGAGAAAATAGAATCAAAAATACCAACAAATTATTAATAGTAAAACAAATAATAGTTAATAAAAAATGATAATTAGGAAAATAAAGAGAATAGAATACAAAATCAGAAATAGAATGACCAACAGGATCCAAAAAAAGAAAAATAAGAAAAACTACGTTATTAAATAAATTACAAAACAAAATAGATAAGTAATATTAAGAAAAGCATTTAAAAAGAATAAAAAATAGAAAAAATACAACTTTACACAATAACTGGATCCTGATTGGATGAAATTTAATAAATAAAGAATCGACTTAACTGATTCCCTCAATCATAACTTTTTCAACTTAGGTAAATTCTTAACCTTTTCAATTTAACTTTCAACTCAGAGGATTATTCACCCAATTGTAATTCTTAGAAATAAAGGAAAAATGTAAATTTTAATTTTATTTTTTATCCTTATATTTTGTATGTACATTGATATTAATCGGGGTATTAT
>CAUHTR010005385.1:0-17652 GCA_959609185.1 Schmidtea polychroa | reverse complement strand
TATCTTGTTTTAATGAAGTGGTAGCCATTTCGTTTACACGGCGAAAAATTATTTGAAAAATTTTATAATATGGTCAGTAATATAAATTATAAAGAAAAATGTTAAGTTTCTCATGAGATTTCCCTCTGGTAAACCTTAGCAAATTGTGGATCAATACCGCAAATATTCGATTATATTTCTCAAGTTGAGTAAGTGCGGGATAATGGTTGTTAGGAACCCCTCAAGTCATAAGATTTACCATTCAAAGTTTATGACATGAAAATACAATCAATTACAGTAACTGTAGACATTGGTTTCCCTGTCAATTTATTAAAGTTATTTGAGAAAATTGTGTGTTATGCATTCCATTGTTCAGTAGCAGCAGACATATCAAATTCAGACATATTCATTCTAATTAAAATTATAAAATGAAGTAGACAATTGATTATTTAAATGTAAAATTCAAATTCCAATGATCGATATATTGTTCGACATTTTTCTCCTAATTCATTTTTTAATAATGATAAATATGAGCGATGCACCTAATTCAGGACGACTGACAATTCAGTTGGGTCGTTTTAGAAACTTTAGATTTTCTCTACTTCTTGAGTTCGCTAATGCACGGTGTAAATTTTTTTATTTACAGGTATGGAATTTTTCAATTATTATTTATTTTTTAATTATCTATTATTCTCATCCAGGGGGAAATATCAGACGCGGGGCGTCACCGTGCAGAATGTTTCATGCATACTGTTAATGGGATGTCTGTCCGTGCCTTCAATTCCAGGATCCAGATACAGTATTCATAGGTTGTCAGAAGTACCGAAATTGATAAAGAATACGATTACTGCTCGAAAGTGGATACTCAGGCCCCTAATTGAACTGCTATCACCATTGGGGTTCCTCCAAAAATCCCTACCGCAACATAAGGACATGTACTGACAGCTCTTAACTTTTGATAATGCCGATGAAGGATTATTTTATTAATTCTCTTTTTATAGTATTTATTATGTATGGCATATTTGTGAGATAAAGACCGAACAAAGATGTTGAAATAAACCTCAGATATTTGTCAATCATTAAATGTTTTTTCTAGTCAATGAAATCGAACACATGTTATTCAATCCAATCAAGTATACTTGGAACTTGACTAAATAAAATACAGCTTCAATCAATAAGATTCTAAATAGTATCAACAAGAAATTAACTTGGAGTGAAAAAATAATTATCAACAACCGCCAAACAAGATTCTTCGATGCATTTGAAAATATTCAATTCGGAGATAATGAAACCTTGTTTATTAGTATAGCTATTCAAAGGTACAAGATTGATTCGAATAATGATATGGCCCAAATTTGGAAAGAATTTCTCTAGGATTTTAGATATTTTATTTTATAAATCTTTGTAAATCTAGCCTTTTCTTATTTATTTGTTTTATAAATGTAAATAGTAAAAAAAAGTTAATTAGAAATTTTATCTTAAAATAAATTTTTAGCCTAAAGTAAATTTAAATTGAGATTTTTTAATTAAATATCAAATTATTAATAAAGTGCTTTGTTTTATTATTTTAAACAATTAATTTTTTTATTTTAGGTTCATTTAAAATATGTCGACATTTAATGTAAGTGTAATTTTGAAATTAATTTAAATATTCATTTTAGAAAAATCCAGCGAAGAATATTAATCAAAATTTTGAAGGTAAATTTTTATGACAAAAATTAATCTAATGTAAATTAATTTTTAATGGAATAAATTTAATTTTATTAATTTTAGGTTACTAATTTTAAGTATTAAACTTTAATTTTATCGATTTTGTAATTAACTTAATTTGAAAAATTATCGTTAATGAAATCTAATTTTGGATGAATCTATTTATGATGAACTTTAATATTATGAATATTAGGGGACTATCTTTATCCATTTATTTATTGGTGGGTTACATGAATTATATACATTTTACCCTTTCTTGCTGTTTGGAGCGTAACCCAGAATACAATCATGTATCTTACCGCTTGGTATACCGTAGAGTGATCAACGTTGGTGATGTAGTGGGTGAGTGCTCGCAAAAAGTGAGCGTACTGTAATTGTCGGTCACTCCTTGGGTCCACGGACTGTCGATAGAAGATTTAGGTCCGATTTACTTTGGACCCCTCAGTTAAATTGTTTTCCCAAAATCCACAAACTCATCAACATTCAAATCAAGCCGCCATCAAAGCATACTCATGAAATTAAACATTTGTTGGTTATTGAGTTGGTGATAATTTAAATGTTACTCTGACTCCAAACGTGTCTTTATACGATCCACAAATAACACTGGACAACAGAAATCTTTATTGATAATCACAAATAAACTTTCACTTTACACTTACAATAAATTCAAAACTTTGCTTGGTGACTATACAAGTTTCTCTTTATATAGTTTGCTTCTATTGTGGCACTCAAGATAATCAAGTGTTTTTCCACTTTCTTTCTCCTGCTTTCCCCGACTGTTCCATTTTTATCTCTGGCGGCTTTCAACCTATTTTCACTTATCCTTTTTTTGTTTAACCGCCTTTTCCCAGCAATTCTGTTATCACTGACAAGCTGTCGAGATAAGAGTATTGTTGTTTTTTCTATTTCCCCAATTTCGAAATTCTTTTTTCTTTTTGTACTAATTAATTAGTACTGACCTTGGTTTTTATTTTCTTGTGTGATTGCTTTTGTTTCCTTCCTCATTCCTCATTTCTTTTTGCTTCCGCTTTCTTTTTTGAGTTCCCATAGATCGTCTCGTTTGTCATGACGATCTTCCCCCAGGTAATTTTATTTATTTATTTATAAATTATTATTTAGGTATCTTCAACACATTTATATTTACACAAGCACTTAGTACACCAGATTTCTATCTACAAAGTCATATTATAAATGAGTTGTTTCTTGTTCTTCCCGGTGATCCTGCTCGGCTAGGCAGAGTCTCTTCAGTCGACTCTGTCGTCACGACCCAGACTCCTTCGTTTAGATTGATCTTGCTGGGTAAGCGGATGGATTTCAGCCAGCTCTGTAGGCATGGGTCGGATGGCTGCTGCAACATGAGCGTCAATGGTCTTCTTATTCTGTTGGGTCTCCAGGGATCGAACTTGGTTAATTAGTGCGCGGATCTCAGTTTTATCCTGTGCTTTTTGCAGTGGAGCTGCTCAATCAGCTTGAACCGTTTCTTCATTTCTCGAGTTCTCGGCACCACCCCTTGAATTTAATAATCCGGCCTAATTAGCCGTATTTGTACGTTGAAATTTAGGTATTTATTTTATTTTTAATTTTGTGTAACGCCTAGAAGATCCGTCACGCTGTTGTCAAGTATTCGAACCAAGTTATATGTTTGAACTCGAGTTGTGACTCCTCAAAGAGGCGAGATCGTCGATTTCAGATGGATTTCCTGAGCAAAAATTTGAGATTAGCCGTTGGTAATTTGGTTTGTTTACTTTCTAAATATAATTTTAGCTATACCTAGTTTTCAAGCATATACCTAAAGGTGATTAGCTAATTTCTTTACTCAATTCTCACGATAAAATTCAAGCCCACTTACGGGAAGTTTGACGTTTACAAGATATGGCAAATTATTTATGTACCCAATTGTTTCGCAAATTTCAACTCGCTCCACGCTCCTAAACTTTTTAGTTCAAGTAAGATTGCTTTTTTCTCATTTCTCCCTTTTTATCAAAAAAAATTATACAAAGCATCTTAACATAAAGTTATAGTAAACCTACAAATCAATATTGATTAAATTATTCATCATTATTAATAATATTTTACTAGTTGTTTAACCGTTATTGTTCTTTTCTGTGAATTTTTGATATAAATAAATGTTTATGGGCATTAGTTGCAGTTAATGTTTTCAGATTGTTAGCCGCGAAAACTTCGATTTCATGTTCAATCTCCATAATTAATAAATTAACCAAATAAAATTAATTTTAATAATTTAATAAATTTATTTTATTCACAAAACTACGCTTTTTTGTAATATTCAAACAATCTGTTCGAGGCTTTTTTATTATTTTAATTTTGATGCTGATTTCAATGCTGGTTTAATTTATTTTAATATTTAATATGTTAGATGATGAGGGTAGGCCCATCACTACATTTACCCTAGACAAATACTATAGGACAGGGCCCGAGTGAACGTGTACGCCGAAGAGCGTAGGTAGATAGATGTTCCAACAAGCAACCCAATTTCAGGCAAACCAATTCAATCCAACGATCTGCTTATGAGCCAGAAAATTCAAAATGTTGATTCAAAATATTAACAATCATGTGTTGACTAAATTTATTATTTACTTTATGCATCCTGTGTCATTCGTGACTATTCTTTATTTTCGTTATTGGTGTATATGTTAATCATTTTTATTTTGTACATATTTTTGAGTAGATTGTTAATTTTATTTAATATATCTCTCTGTATACATATTTAATAATTTTATAAAAGGGTAAATTAAATTATTAATAATTAGTTTTATAAGTAAAGATAAATAATATAACAATAAATAAGTTTTAACTAGTTTTAATTCGATATTTAACAACAAAATTTTTATAATTTCGTTAAACAGCTGAAAAATTGTATTCATAAACAGCTGAAAAAAATATTTTAGAAATAATAAGTGTTCTTTAAAATAAGAAAATAGTCGTGTGGAAAATATTGAATAATTAACAAGTGTCTTTTGAAATAAAATAAAAACTAATTATTTAAATTATAAGTATGAAAATAAAACTTAAAAAATAATAATTAATAAAATTATAAGTATTACTAAAATAACAGCTGCCCTAAAAAATTTGTATAAATAGCGACAAAAAATTAGTTCTAGTCGCCCAAAAATCTTGCGAAGAAATTCTTATTCAAAGGTTAATCCTTCGAATAAATTAATAATTGAATCAGCACAGAAAGATTCACACACTAACGAAGCTTGCTAAGATATAACACGCATATATAACAAGTACATATATTTTCACACGCATTTCAGTGGAGGATATTGTAAACAACACCAGTTTCTAGTCGTTTCCAAATGAATGGAGTAGTACAACTACCATTTTCTGTTGAATACATATATTTAATAACTTGTTGTTTGAGGTGGCTGTGGGACGGAAAGATTCTTAATAATATCGTTACCTATTGTAGAAAGTGATTTAGATTTGAAATAAATCATAAATCCAAAAAACCCTCCAACAGTATATTAACCATTATAATACAAGAAAAAATCTTCTTACTAGGCTTCAATAATACACACAAAGAATATTGACTTAAGTTGGCATAAGTTTTAGGTAAAATTGTGACTAAAATGCGTCGGTATATATATATATATATATATATATATATATATATATATATATATATATATATATATATATATATATATATATATATATATATATATATATATATATATATATATATATATATATATATATATATATATATATATATATATATATATATATATATATATATATATGTATTATTAGCAATATTCAGTTTAAACTTAAACGTGAATTATGCCCTTTCACAGATATTTGATCGTTCCATACAAACAAATGCTCTTTACCAGAACGTATAAAAATATATACATACGCACGTATGTATATGTATATGTATATGTATGTGTATGTATATATATATAATTTCTTATTAAATCAGAAGCTTGAAAGTTAATTACAGAACTTAAGAATTACTATTAGCATTTGTTGTTACTGTAAAATTTACATAACCATTAAGTAATGAAAATCAAGCCTATCCATTTGTACGATTGATAAGCCCTTATTTGGTATCATTAAATTGCATATCTGGTGGGGTTTGGTAGATTATTCCCCAAATCTAAAATTAAATGCACCATTAAAAAAAATATTTTAATTTAACTTCAACACAAAATATCAAATTATTTAGTTGACTTAATTATATGAAAAGAATGTACAGTCATACCCCGGATAACGTTGCCCCGAATAAAGTTGTTTCGCTGTAACGTCGGTCCACCATTATAGTCATACCCCACTGTAACGTTGCGTGGCTTCGCTGTAACGTTTTTTTTTAATAAATCAAAACAATATCAAAATACACTATCATTATATTACAGCGAAACAACTTTATTCGGGGCAACGTTATCCGGGGTATGACTGTACTATGATTTCAATTCGACTTATTGTTGATACTTCAATCTCGAATCTTGAGAAAATTTACTGTGCAATATTATCAATAAACAATGAGCGTCAACGGAATTAGTCCAATAAATCTAATGAAACCGGATGGACTAATTCACATGATATAGCAATTACGGTTAGTTTAGTGATTGCCGGTTGCACTTGGTTTTTTCTCTATTGAACTCCTGAATCCAAGGCTCTCATCAAATGATACACATCAAATGATACACATCAACTGCATTTAACCAAAATCGCAAATCGTGCTGAATTGCTTATAGTACCGATGATAGTATTTAATTCAATATCCGTTCGATTATGTGTTTATTTTATAAAGCTCTGTTTAGGTTTATTTTCAATTCCGATTGATCAGGAATCCATCCGTCTCGCGAGTGCACAGGACAAAATATATGATTTTGACACTTGTTGGTACACCTTTGCTAGGTTCACATGTTCGAATATCGTTCTGCATTGTTTGTGTGAATTGTTAGAATCTTAACTCTCGCGTGTTTCTTATCATTCAATAGAAGACAATTCGAGTTGGAGATCACGATGTTTGAAATTCATCGATGCTCAACGAGTCAAAAGACAGTGATCCGAAATCTCTGAATATGGCTTATATCTACAGTGTTAGGTGCAATTCTCGGAATTTGTTCCAGTCAGGTATAATTCCTGTAATCAATAACGATACATCTATTTATGGTTTTTATTGTAGTAAAAGGTTTAACAGATGAAGGAAAGATTGAAGGCATAGGAAACACGCCAATACAGTTATAAAGATGGGCTACGCTTCGTAAGTGATTAGCACAGAACTACTCCAATTCCTGATGAAACCAAATCAATTTCGTTTATTTGTATATGTGTGGTACTTACATTGATCTTATTTCAGGTTGTTATAATTCCTTTGCTATTCGTTTCCAGTATATTCATCACTCAAAGATCTATGTACAATTCAGTGCGCTACTGTCGATATATATTAAATGGTGGAAAATTTTCTTCAACTCCTGAATAAAATCGTGTGGACGATCAAATGTGTATTCCATCATTACTCTTACTTCACATTACAAATTTTGTAATTATATTTATTGGAGTTTATTATTTTCATAAATATGGGAAACATATGGAATTTTCTTATTGTGTTATATTATAAACGTTTTAATCTGAATCATTTATTCTAATTATGACAAATTGAAGTGTTCTATAGCATGGGTAGGACATTAATTATATATATTAAACTTCAAATTAGCTAGATTTTGTTCAAAGTGAAGTACAAATAAATTAATCAAAAAAATTTTGATTTTTGTTAATAATAGTATTAATAGACTGTCTGAAATATAAAAGGTGGTTGAAGTGATTTTTTATACAAAATTATGAACCGAATTAAGATAATTAAAATGATTATGAAATCAATGGTTAAATTGATTATCTATAAAATTAAGGACTCAAATAATCCAACCATCAAAATTGTCATGAATTGCAGTGATTATATACTTAAAATTATGAAGTATAAAGGCTGGAGTTAAACAAATAAAAGAGTGGACTAATGGATGATAACATATTTTAAATGGGGTATCTATTTTAAAGATCGTACGTACATTGGAATTAATTCTAGTCATCTCGGTTTTCTAATAAAATTTTTGGGTAGGGTATCCTTTATTAATTAGTACTGTTAGCTTAGTTGCGAGTGAAATTAACGATTACAATCTTTGAGGTATAGTGTGATGATATTAAGTCTGGGGTTTTTCATTTGTTTATTGAGTCCTAGTGTCATGTAAGAGTGTACCATTTTAAGTGTAATTTTAGGTATGTGATTTAACTCCAGAAAACGGTCAACTTACTTAAAATTTACCTATTTTCGTGGCCGCACTAGACTCACTACGATAGGCCTAGAGTTGTGTTGGTCAACGCTACAGCAAAAAGTACTGTACCGTTGACTAAATTAATTAATACCACATCGAGCTCCTAGAGCCCCCGCAGCTCCAGACGACATTTATGGACGAACTCCGTGGCTTATACCACGAAGTCAGTACGACTTCCGGCGATCATGATAAATCATCATATACATATAAGTGCATGCTAGGCTGTGGGCCTACAATCGCCAGGGGTTGTGGAACCGGTACGATGATGATTTTAACAAATGTGGAACTAGCTGAGGTCGTGCACATAAAAAAATACAACAAATACGCCACACTCAGTTACTTCAAAAAAATCAATGATTGGCAATTATTATAATTTATAGACATAAATAAATCTATCATAAACGTAAATACAAAAGATCCTTACTATTGATTGCAAATATGTTTCCGTAAAAGATACTGAACAAAAATTTGCGAAGTAAAGCCTTGACGCGCAATGTAAAAATTATTAAAGGTAACATCACACAGTTTATATGACATCATGCTTCGTATTGTGATGTCATAACGAAAACTATGATTAAACCATAAACTTTGACCCCACTTTGGGGTGGCACGAGTAAACGCGAGATCTACTCATTATTAAAGTGTTTTGTTATAAGTTAACGTATTTTTAATCTTATATTATCTTGTGTTCATAAAGTTTTGTGTAATAATAAAAATAAAATTGAAATAAATCGCCCACTTTACAACTTTTGTTCGACCAGCTCATCCTGAATTTTCTACTTCATTCACGCACATTTCCCGACTCTAAAAACACAACTATAGCCAACTGTACACTCGGATTTCATAACTATGATAGCTCTCGTCAATTCTCACTCGACTACTCATATTCATCGAATCTCGTATTACAGATCTTGTTAACTTTCATTACGTAATAATGGTGTGTCAGATGGTGTGTGTGACGTGGTTTGCTCCTTCTTGCTTGGTGGAGGGCTTTCTTGGACATTTTCATTTGTTAATTTAGTACCATATGTACCCGCAGAATACCAGCCAGTGGCAATTATAAAATTGGCGTTTGTGTCAACTGGGATGATATTGGCGGATTTATTATAATCTCCCATCATTGATCTCAGAATACCTTTGCTGATAGCGGCGATAAGTCCAGTAGCAGTATTAAAATTATCTATCCAACCCGGAAACGGTTCAATGACCGAAGATCCAATAATTGATTGCCGAACGATCACTAATGGTAATTTATCAATGTTTTGCTGAATAATATATTAAGCCAAGTATTTGGTTTGATTTTCAACATACCTGGAGTGATTAGATTGATCAGATCCTCAATCAAGCACTGGACGATATCGACAACCTTATAAGGATCAAATGATGGCGGATAAGCATATTCATGCACAAATCCCATATCACAATTTACATACGCTGTTGAAATATGGATTAAAATTTCAAGATTCTTCATTTGATGACACGTTTCCATCAGCTAACGGGTATTACATTCATTTCTGTCGACAATTTTAACGGATCATTAAATCTGACAGTGGGAGCAGCATGTATGATAACAGATACATTGTTTAATAATTCATTTAAATCGTTATAATTTAAACCAAAATTAACATCAGTTACATTTTCAGCAAATGCTGTAATTTTATTAAGTGCTTTGGGATATTCTATTCTGACTAAATCGAGAAACTCTGATGATAAAAGCTTGGCTAATCTTTCGGCTACTGATGCGCCTTCTGATCTTAATAATTTTTCAATAACTGATTTACCTAATAATCCCGTAGCACCAGTTATATAAATTGCTTTATTATCATAAAAATCTATAATGCTTCTAGTTAACATCTTTTTGGATATTGATATTTAACTAATCACTAAATAAGAATATTTATTTTGAAATCACCAAAAAATACAAATATTTAAACAAATGAATTATTTCAACATAATATAAATGTGTTTTTTTCACATGTTTTTTTTTATTTTCAATTTAAGTTTTTTTTTTTGATTCGGTGATTCTGTAATCATGTTCATTATGTATACCCGTTGATTATATATATATATAGTCTTCTTTTCTGTACTATATGCTGGCATTCGTTATTTGGTGAAACGAGTTACTATTATCATTATGAGAAATATTTTTTAAAAAACGGTTAAAATCTTACCGCGTAAAATTTAAGATATTTAAGAATTTAAGTTTAAAAGCGTAAACTGAATGGCAACTTTTATATAAAATTTTCTGGAACATATTTATAAAAAAATATTGAAAAAACCTCTGGAAATATTATGAAATTATTATAAGTATGAAATTTTAATTGAATGTTGAATTTGTATGAACGTTCTATTTAAATTATTTTGAAGTGTTTCAAAAATATTCTTTTAAATAATAACAAGAACATCAACTGGATTTTGACAAGTTTTCATTAAATAATCTTATATTTTTATTTAGAAACATTGAGTCAGGCGACTTAAATACAATAATAGCTCATTTTCATTAGGATTACATTTCTTTAGACTTTCATCCTTTTTAAATAAATATATTTTAAATTATTGCAGCTATTTACATTGTTCATTTATTTAAAACAACTTTACTCATTTATTAGGACTTGCCGACCTCATTTGGTAATTTGGGATTCGGTATAGATTGCAATGCCATAGATGTCGAAAGGTTAAACATTATGAGAGTAGAGTTGTGCAACACTTCATGTATTGATTAAATGTAAAATATGATAATAATACACTGGCAAAAACATGCTTTAAAGAACCATATATAAAGGTCATCAATAGATTTTTATCCTTTTTGCATAGTGAGTGTCATTATTATCTAAATTTTATTTATAATTATTTTTATTAGTATTTTATTTATTAAGCACTGCTTTCTAATTTAGATCTCCGAGATTCAAGTAAACCATCTGAAATATAATGTACCGTCCCAGTGCGTGACGATTTCTCGCCAATTGTTATGGCATCAGTCGACAGTTTTTTTAACCACTTCTGTGGTCTACCTCTTGGTAAAAGGTGGGTCTAATTGTTCTCGAAAGATCAAATTACGACATGTGTTACTCAACGCGCGCGATGCATTCTCTGCTCTCGAGCAAATCACTGTAAAAAGTTTCGTGTACGATTTGCCCGAATCCAGTTCGGGCAAATCGTTGTGTTAGCAAAATACCTACCGAATTGTGTTCGGGCAAATCACACAAGGGGTTAATATTAATTTAACATTAATCTTCAAATAGAGAATATGAAAGACGGCAATTATGCTACCATTTCCGATGACGAAACAACTACGACTCTGATCAAAATTTCAGATGATTGTAAAAGATTAATTTTATAGAAAATAATTTTTAAAAACAATTTTAGAATATCTCCACGGAAATTACGAATGAAGATAATATTCAAATTGATTCCACAATGACCGATGAGCAAATAAATATGATTTGTATGTGATTGATACAGTACAAAATCTGAGCGATTATTATTATTATTATTATTATTATTATTATTATTATTATTATTATTATTATTATTATTATTATTATTATTATTATTATTATTATTATTATTATTATTAATAATAATAATAATAATAATAAATAACATACCAGTTATATTTAATTTATGAAAGTTTATTAAGAGCAAGTTGATAATCTGTTGGAAAATATAACCTGGTACAATCTGTCAAAACGACAACGCTTATCTCTTTAAAATTGAATTACATAAATCTTTCCCATACCATAATAGCAATTTTCCTGTTTTCTTTCCCTCTTATAAGTTTCCTTCCATTGCATCATATGAAAGATAAATAATTCAATTTCATTTGATACCCGAAATCTCCTTATCTCAAAAAGAAACTTAATAGTAATAATAATAACTCATGATAGTGGGAATTTCAGCAGTTATTAATCAGGGAAGATGGTAGGAGAAAGAAGTGAGAAGGATGGGAATTACGGCGAAATGTCATTGCCAAGTGTGGCACAAAATAGACCAGGACAACGAATGGTGCAATTCATTAGGAATTGTTTGCAACAAACTAAAAGTGTGTCAATTGGTACTTATGATTGCCACTACCTGTATCGTAAAAAAACTTATCGTAATATGGGAATTATATCGTGAAAATTCTGTATCGTAAGAAGCAATGTTAATTAATATCGTAATTTAATTTCTTCTTTTATATTGTAACAAGAAATATTAATTAATATCGTAAATTAAAAAACAAAATAATATCCTGCAATCCCAATTAAATGAGTATACTAATGATCCAATAAATTTTTCATTTGTTAATGAATTTAATTATTAATTATTAATTATAATTTATTAACATAAATAATTGAAATAAATAAACTTCAATCGGGGACTCCTTCATTCAACATGGAGTTTAAAATCATTGAAGGTGAGAGAAAAAATTCAAAACTTTACTGGAGTGGAGACAATGGCTATGTGAAGGATTATATATACATTGAAAAAGTTCTCCATTTAAAGTGCAGACACTATGGCTCAAACTACAAATGCAAAGGCCGTGCCAAGATTTGCTTACCAATCACCGACATTTCAATCTCTATTTTATAATATACAGATTAAACAAGGATTACGATATAGGTCCATTTTTCAATTTTGCAATATTGTTCCATTTTTAACTTTTACGATATTGGTCCACTTCTATCTTTACGATATAGGTAAGAAGTCATATTACGATACAGGTACGGTCCCCCGTACTTATTTACGTTAGTAGGTTAATTAAATCATTTGTATTTTATTTAAATGACATTACCAGGGACCTTTCATCGACTCAATCATATTAAATTGTGTAAATTACGGGATCGTTTCTAATTTTTTATTTTACATTTTATTTCTATTACAAATTATTAATAATATCTCCTCTAATAACGACTGATCTATTCGATTTCATTTTTCAGATAAAATTCATTTCAGAGTTGAGAAAACTCCTTCAACTGAAAACTGGCTAGCAAGGTATAGTCAACACGAATTTATCAATTTTTTAGATTAGTGAATTTTTATTGTGTCAAAATTCGAATATACGTTTGTATTTACTGGCATAATTTTCATGTTATCAAAATTCTCGAATAATGCAGAAATATTAACTGTTTTTCAATTAAACGGTTGATTTAATTTTGCTGTCACATTGAGTTAAAATGTCTATGTTATCTTCAACTATTTCAATTAATTCAGTATCATCTCCAGTGTTTTAATCAAGTTTTAATCAAAACTGGTAGAACAATTCTTATTATTAAAAGAAATAGACTCAATAAAATAACTGATAGAATGAACTTTATAAACTCAAAAGAAAAGGAACAAACTCACTAAAACTCTATCAAAAGAACTCAACTCAACTTGTGTCATTGAGTTAATCCCATGCTGACATGAATACGAGGAAAAGAAAAGCTCTGGAGAAAGAATGAGAATTTAAACAGTCAATTTCATCTAATAATTTTCATTTCCAATAAATAGTTTTTAATGCCAATTTTTGTGTTACGGTAGAGAAATATATTTGAGTTGATAATTAAACCTAGCTGAATTAAATTATAAATCAACATAGTTTTGTAAATAGATAAGTATGACCAGGGATAAAGTTTTAGGTACAAATATAACGCAATCGAAAGTATGAGGGCTTTAAAGTAGTCATATACAAATAGTAGTATTTATTTCGAACTAATAAAACTTTTCAAGAACTCGGCTCCAACAACGTACCATGTGCATCTGCAAATACAATTCTCATAATCGTTTTTCGCAAACATAACAGTATTAAAACTAGTTAAAATTAGTAAGTAACCGAACGCTAATAACTTGCGGTCCGGAACAGTGTTGTCCGTTCGAAATAGATTGTAAGCAAAGGATTGTAGAATAAATAAAAGTAGGACAACATTAGTTAACAACATTAGCCAATTCATTAAGTAAATTATGAAGTAATCTGAAATAATCCAAGTATATTGATTTATAAACACATACTGTTGTTATAACATCATTAACAGCCAACTGCAGTTAGTGAGTCATTCAACCTAATAGTTTTTTTAAAAAATACATTGTTACTGCAGCTGATAAAGGTTGTATCTAATTCATCCTCTATTCTTCATATATTTTACCTTATTGGGCAATCCCAAGAAAACTGGCTGCTTTTACCATGTTATATCCATTATCCAATATAAGTATATATCTGTTCTAATTTTATGTTATATTTATCCAATACCTCTTTAATTTGATCAAGATCAAAAAACAACCGCCACTCATTGCCAAATTTCGAGCAAAAATTTGGTCATAATTTCCAAATTGAATATTGATTCCAAGAATATTGATCTATCCAATCTTGTAGCACTATCTACTTTAAGTGACAAAATTTTATTTTCAATTTCTTTAGAAATCAACATTTTTAAATTTTCATATTTTTTCATAATATGTTCACAAATTAGATGAGAAAATGTTTTAAACCGCCGCACTTAGTGGCATTCCGTTCTCAGTCACCAGTACGATACAATTAATCATTTCATACCTACTTTTTGTTTTGTAATAACTGCTCCTATTTTTACTAAAGTTTTTTGATTTTTATTTTTAGCTTTACATCTTCTTTTAATTTTAATATTTTCCAAAATATTTGGGTGTTTATGTTTCATATGATTATCTAAATTTCCAGTGTGCATTCCTGGTGCAAAAATTTCATTATCGCAATGCTTATATTTGCTGTTACCATTTTGTTTTTCAAATTGCTCTTGTATAAGTTTATTTTCTTCAGTAATATTTCTTCCCATGACTGCAAGCGATAATTTGAATTATTATTAATTACATAAATATATTTTATTATTCTCAAAAATAAATTTTAAAGAAATTACCTTATAATATTTTAAATTAAATTTTAAAACAAAAAGTTTCAAAATTACAAATAAATTTATCATATAATTTTAAAAAGTTTCTTGTAAAATGGTAATTACATAACACAATAACGTAAAAAATGATGTTTCCGTTACGTTTCGTTATAACAAAAAAAAATTTCCTATAATTTCATTTCGTAACGTTTCACATCACTGCATTTTATTCGACGAAGAACATATTGCAATTCCCAATGAATTATAACAGTATCCGAAGATGCTTTTAGTGAAAGAAAATGAAAGAACTGGTAACTGGAATAATTGATGAAGGAACACGACTTAAATAGATCACATAGTTATAAAATTGAACTTAGAAAAGTATAATAATTTGCAGACAGTTGAATTACCCAATCCTATTTTAATAGCATAGAAAACAGCAATTAATAAACGTTAGCTTTAACCCTTTTTAAGGCAAAGGAAACTAAAAGTGATGTAAAACTCAAAGTTTATTAATAATAATTATATAGTTACACACATCTATGGTTTCAAATACTATAAATTTGTTCTCTTGTGGCTCAATATATGTCAGTAGTTGTACCAAAAGTAAAAATGATTACCGACAGCGTTACACAGATATTTTTATTAGTTTAAAATGGTGTACAGTATATTGCCACCACCTTAGAAAAGGTTAATGTTTAATTTATGGGGGACTAATTCTGCTTGGATATATAATTGTGCCACGGAATACAACAAGTTTTATTTATCGACGAAGGAATCCGAGGACTTTATGAGAACTGTTCTATAAATCAGTTTGACTGTCAACAAAATACAAATATTTACTTTTACAAAATATCATTTTACAGGTAGATTATCTAGCCATAGCTACTTAAAGACACATCCATCATTGCCCAATAAAAATGATGTTGTAAATATTAAGAACACAGATATTTTATGCTTCTCATATAGCACGGATTGCAAAACTATTTTTCAGTGGCACGATCATCCGGGGAAAAAATATTTGCTTGTTTAATTTTGTTTTGTACACAATTAAGAAATTTTTATTTTTACATAATTTTTCTGGCTCGGTCGTGAAAAACTGAAATGTTGACACTTTTTTAAATAAAAACACTTGTCAACCGACTCCAAAGTTTCTGTCAATTGAAAATGATAAAAAAAAACCCTGTCAACTTCGTGTTATTGAAAATTAATTTGGATATTCTGTAGTTTTGTTTATACAAGGAAAATAAACAAAGGTGATTAAATGTGTGCATAATGATGTATATTTTATCAAAAATTTTTTATCTATTTTAATATTTATATTTTTCGAATACTTTCAATGCAACTTTTAAGAAAACATATATTTTGGATAAGCAAAATTGTTATTTATGGTATCGTAACTTCTGATGAATCCCAAATTATTATTTAATAAATAATTACAGTATTATTTACACTTCAAAAATGAATAAAAACCAGAAATTAAACGTCTAAAGATTTTATATATTTTTTGAGACAATAGGTCCAGCATCTTTTAATTGAGCTTTATTGTCTTTTGCATCAAGAACCACTTTGTGCAAAAGCTGGTTTAAAATCATTTGGAAATGTAATTTCTTTAGTTACAAAACTTATAGATGTTATAAAAGTTAGTGTATTAAACAATAGGATATTTACTGAACTTTTGAATGAAGTTCAGTTGCAGTATTCTGGTCTGCAAATGTATAATAGCGATCGATGGTTAAGCCGCGGATAGTTACTGATAAGAATATTTTGTTCAAATGTTGAAGGAAATAAAAATTTTCTTATCTGAAAAAGAACAAAATTTTTTATAACTTACTGGATTGAATAGGTTAAGTGATTTATATTTTTCTACAGGATTTTTCTAGCCATTTAACATAGACCTTCAAAGTCATGGTCAGACAGTATTAACCAGTTTGAAATTATAAAAATCTTTGAACAAAAATTGCTTGTTTATTTAGCAGATATAAAAACAGAAAAATAAAATTAATTCCCTGAATATTTCAGAAACTTATTTATTTCAAAGATTGTCAAAACAAAACTGAAATTTGAAAAATATTTTTTTATAATTGAAATTGCAGAGGAATAGTGAGAGATTATCTCAATTTCGCCAACTATGTGTATGGAAAAGTTGGAAAGTCTACCAATTGAAACTAAAATTTAATTTTATCTGCATGGAAAGTGGCTTTAACAATGTTTGGCTCGACATACGAACAATTATTTTCTTCTATTAAATATAAAATCAACGANAATACTCCCTCCGTCCGGTAATATGGTATACATTTCAACAAAAATCGTAGATTATCGTGAATATAAAAAATAAATAGGCAACTGTCATGACATTGTCATAGTAAACATTCATGACAATATAACCTAAAATATTTGACTTAAGTAATATCATTCTTAGTTAAAAACTTACCGCTCAAACATCAGTGTTTCTTGAGGTAGATAAAATTAGTACCGCTGCAAGACGAATATGGAAAATGTGGAAGGAAATTTGTTAAATTTAGAAAGAAGAGATTCAAAATATAACCAGTTAACTAAAGAACAACGTCAAGGTATTTTTGTAAATTTATTACAGCAGATGAAGGAGAATAAGTTAAAACGCGGTGCAATCAATACCATATTTCCGGACGGAGGGAGTAATATTTATTTTTTTAAATTTTATTTAATATTTACATTAATATTTATAAAAATGTTTCAAATAAAGGTAATATAATAAACTATTTTTTCGCAAATGTATACCATATTTCCGGACAACAAAAATCGCTCAAATGTATACCATATTTCCGGACGGAGGGAGTAATATTTATTAATATTTATTAATA
>CAUHTR010005382.1:0-18289 GCA_959609185.1 Schmidtea polychroa | reverse complement strand
TATATAGTAGGAATAAATTACTGATAGAATATTATTTCATTAATGAAATTATATAAATAATTATTGTAAGGAATTCTTTTTCCGTATTATTTATTGTTTAAATTTTCCCATTTATATTTCAAAATAATTCAGGAAAGAAAATGATAAACATTTTTCATTTTCTTTTTTTCTATTATTATTATTATTATTATTATTATTATTATTATTATTATTATTATTATTATTATTATTATTATTATTATTATTATTATTATTATTATTATTATTATTATTATTATTATTATTATTATTATTATTATTATTATTATTATAATTATTATTATTATTATTATTATTATTATTATTATTATTATTATTACTATTATTATTATTATTATAAGGACTTATTATTGTAAATTATAAGTTATTATTCGAATATTCGAATAATAATATTGACGATGACTAATGAAAAAAATTTAAGAAATTAAATAAGAAATTCAAAATTTGGAAATAAAAAGAAAACCAAATAAGAAAACTACAATCATTTCAAAAGTTTGTTCACACCTGAATTATGATTTGATGAATTAATGAACGTTGGATTCCAATTTAAAGGTTTAGAAATTTGTTAAATAAATTTTATGTGCACTTAATTATTTTGTTACATTATTATTGTAAATTACAAACATCTTTCTACAGTCACCCACACTGTAGTAATAATAATAATAATAGTAATAATAATAGTAATAATAATAATAATAATAATAATAATAATAATAATAATAATAATAATAATAATAATAATAATAATAATAATAATAATAATAATAATAATAATAATAATAATAATAATAATAATAGTAATAATAATAATAATAGTAATAATAATAATAATAATAATAATAATAATAATAATAATAATAATAATAATAATAATAATAATAATAATAATAATAATAATAACAATTCCATCCATCCTCTACTTTCTGACAATATTGTTCGCATCATATAACATCCGATTAAAAAAGAACAAAATTCTTTCATTATTTATATCCACAATTTTGAAACGATTAAAAAAATGTTAAATAAAAATTATATTTGGTTTTTATTTCATCTGAAAATATAAATAAAATATTAATTTTCTTATTAAATTATTTTCGATTTCATTATATTTAGAAACTGAAAATATTAATAAATGAAATTAATCAATTTAAAATTGTTTAGTGCTTCTGGTAAAAGAATAATTCTGGTTTAATTTATTTATCAATTTTAACATGAAAATTTTCAATCGTCAACGGCTTTTGTCACCTAGTCAATTACCATAATGAACATGCATAAATAAATATTTTTTTATTTTCAATTAGTGTAACTATTCGGTTAATGACATTTTTTACGGTTTACTAGAATGGGCTAATAAGCAACCTTAAAATAATTACGTTTTCTATACAAATACTTTTTCCGCTAGTTATTTTTAATTAGGTTTCCTATCTGTACGTCATTACCAATTTCTTTTTTATGTTCTCTTTTTGAAAAATATTTTATAATTAATCTCTTGCGAGGTTATATTCAACGTAAATTGCCTGATTTCACTTAATAAAAAGTAAATTGAAAGATATCCTTTGAAAAGCTTTGAATAAACGAAAGATTTATTTTTTGCAAATAGTTAGTTCGGTTGTTTTTGTTATTAATAAATTTCGAATTTGATAAATAATTAGTAATTTAAATAATATAAAGATTAATTAATAATTAATATTATAAATAATAAGAATGCATATTTCAAAATTTTAAAAAGAAAACTTTAATTGGTAAAATATTTTCTAGTTGTTTGAAATTGTCAAATAATAAAAACTGCTTAAATATTTTAATTTCTTATTGATTTTTACAAATTTTAAAACTTGAAATTTTGATTTGGTTCAAAAATTAAAACACTAAATGACTTTGACAAGATAATGACAGATATATGAAAATCAAGCTGAGGTGCGTTCAATGACACCATACATGCAATGGGTGTGTTCAATGACAAAATAGTCGTAATTCTTTTTAATTTACAAAATGAATTTTTTTTTGCAAATGGTTTTTATTTTAAATATGCTGCTCTTTCAAACGGCCATCTGCGTGCAACTCAGGCGTTGCACGCCCGCTAGGAGCGCCCTTGATTTTGTTTATGATATTCTTGACTTGTATTTTGTGGTACAACTAAAATGTATTTTATATCTGAATTGCTGTATTTGATAGATACAATTACCATATAAATTTATAATTAAATCCAAATCAGTTTTACTATCTAATATTTAGATTAATTCCCATTTCTTTCTAAATCTTTTCAAAGACGATTGTTTCATCATCCTTCCTAACTATTCCGAAAATAATACCAGCATGACCCTTGGCATATTCAGCTTGACATAAATTACCATCAAGAGAAAAAGTAGTTTTTCGATCAATATATCTTCTAGCATCATAACAATTTTAGAAGAAAACAAGAAAAAACTTTATTTTGCCAATATTCACCACAATAAAATTCTTTAAAATCAACAAAACCACAGAAAAATTAATCAATTAAAAATGAAATAAACGCGACTCATTTGGTATTTAATCCACATCAGGATTGACTATCTTAGAAAAGTACATTAATTGCAGTTATTTGTAAAATAATTTTTAATCAACTTCAAAATAAATTGCAGCGAATTCTATATTTAATTCCAAAAAATTATATATTTAATTAATAAAAAGATTATCTACCAAACAAATAAGCAATACAAACACAGCAAAAATAACAAAAAACAAACACCCTCGATTAATAATGTGTGCATCCAATCAAAAGTGTTTTGTGTGTAGGTTTGTTCTTTTTGTAGTTTGTATTCGTGTTTTTATTCTTCATTTTAATGTATGTAGATGGAATCAGATGTATGCATCAGGCGTTGTATGCTGTATCGGCTTATGGCAGAATGATTCTGTAAATTGTTTATCATAAACGCAAACATGTTATTGCTAAAAATATTTAAAAAACTACTCAAACATTACTTCTACAATGTATTTCAATACTTTAAGTGTCATCAGATAAAAAAGAAACTAAATAAAATTTGAATAGTTTATTCGACAGAATTAAAAAAAAATTTTAAATCGTAAACTTGAAAAAAATATTCTATTACATTTAATAATTTTTTCATTCTTACATAATGTCATTTTACACATTAGCTTTGCATGTACAAACAAGATCAATAACGTGAAAACCGAGATCATGGGTAGTCATTACTATGTATGTTCACTACCAAGATGCTAAGATCTGAACTGGATCAAAGCAGAATTTTAAATTAGCTAATATTCAGAAGTTACGGGTATGTTATTGCATATATGCATAATTAAAATGCCTGAAATAAATGATTGTGACCATAATTCTTGTCCCCACATCTGTGTATTCTTATTATAAGGTTTTGGTGTATATGTGTTTGTATTTGATTTTTCACACTAAAATTATTTTAAATTAAAAATTTTATTTTGTCATTGTTTCTTCAAAAATTAAAATTTAAAATGTTTTCATTCCATGCAACATTTCTAATTATGGAAAGTTAATATGTATTTTTTATTATATGTAATTTGTGAGTGTAGTGTCTTTGACTAGCACTTTTATCAATTTAATAATTGAACTAAAAATATATTATTAAATTAATTAAATTAAAATTAAATTAAAAACGATTGTTTAAATAATCCTGCCTTTTTTCCAATAAAAATCATCAAATTCAATATAAAAAGAAACAATGAATTATTTAACTTCGCAATCATTAAATCTAATCAAAATCAATAAATCAAATATGTCAGAAATTCAAGAAACAGAAACCTTCATCTTATTAGCAATGATCTCTCTGATGATGGTCAAGATCTTCAACAATCTCCAGATCAAGTGTTCGGCCTTTCGTTGGAATATTGACTATTAGAGAAGATATGACAATTATTTACTGCAATGTTAATTTGAATAAATTCTTTATTCGAATTAATTGTATGTGAGTTAAAGTTATTTTTCTACTGTTTCTTCATTTTCTATATTAAAAGTTATTTATGAATCAATAAAATTCAACACACAGATAAGTTTGTGTGTTTATTGATTGTTTTATATTATAGATGTTATTATTCCATGCAAACCAGTATATAGTAAATGTACTTCATTTATGAAACTCTACCATAATTTTTTTACATATGTGTTTATGTTTAATTAATTAAAAATAAATTATTTCCTATATTAGAATTTAATTTATGGCTAAACTTAACGGAATGTATATCTAAATAAACTAAATGTCTACCAATAATTAATATTATTTATGACATTTATTAATTAAGTTTGTTTAAAATATATCATTTTAAAAATAAATTTAAATCCATTATTTTTCTTAGAATCATTTAAAAACTTGTTGAGTATGGAAAATGATTTACTTCCTTTAATAAACCGGATAGTATGGGTCTATTATTACAAAATTTAACATTATTTTTTAGTTTTTCAATGCATTTAATGTGGAACATTAGTTGAATGATAATTTAGAAAAATAAATTTCTATTAATCATTATAATGTAATTATTATAATAGCTTAAACTGTATTTACTAAAACACTAAATGTATTAATTACAAAATTACCATTAAAATAAACTAAGATCATTTCTGTGATTCTTTTACTTTCTGACAATAGTATAAAAAATGATTAATAATAATTTTAAAATGCATTTTGTTTGCATAGTTAATTGACTGAAAGAAAAAATTGTTAAAAATATACAAAATACACAAATTATTTGATCTTTTTTCATTATATTTTAGTTATTGCAGCTGATAAGTTCCAACTTAATTAGTGTCAATGACATTTTTGTTTGAATTGGATAATAGTAGAAAACATTTTCCTTTAAATTTGAAAATTTTATCATTAAAATTATATTATTTAAAATTATGAATAAGATATCTTTGTCTAAAAATAAATTGCAATTTATATGTTGAAATAAATAAAATATAATTTCTAAATAAGAAAATTATGGAAAAAAAAATTTTCTTTTGTTCAACTGGTGTAATTTTTCAAAGGTTTATTTTTCGTATTTTCAAACAAACAGAAATTGACTTTTATCAATAAAATAAACAATCAGAAATTTGCTAAAATTAGAAAATCATATTTATTTATTTAATAAAAAAATTTTAAATGATGATTTCCTGAGGACAATTTTACTTTGAAAAATATCATTTTTTTTAAATTTAGAATTTGCACCAAAATATTTTTTTATCAATTGCTAAATTTGATATTTTTTGCTATAAAAATTATTCTATAAAAGTCAAATATAGTATTCAACTCATATTTTATAGTAAACTTAAAATAATAAAAAAATTCTAATAAAATTTATTTTTATTTTTTTCGCTATAATACCCCTTTAAAAAATTAAAACTTTTATGTAATAAATACCAAATTAACTCCCAGTAATGTTTTCTTGTTCTAAAAATTCTAAAAGTTGCATTTAATTGTGGAAGATATTTTTAATCTTTTCTAATATTTATTTTTGACATTTCCATCATGATCAATCAAAACTGTCAAAGCAAAATATTTTATAAAAATGTTAATATATATCTAATATATAATTATAATATAGAACAATTAATCATTTTTATAATAAATAATAAATGAATCACTTAAAAAATAAAGGGATAGCGATTTTCATCAAAATATATAAATAGAACTCTTTTTTTGGTTTTGAAATTTATATGAATTTATTAACAGTAATCTACAATTTGATAACACAACAAATATTTTTTACAGAATTTGGTACAATAAAATGTATAAGTATTTTACATATAATAATTTTATATATAATATATAATAATAATTATAAAAAATTAAACTTTTTAATATTCCAAATGTAAAATATTTCGTTATTCTTCCTAATTATTTCGGCATTATTAATAGATTAAAATTAATTATTTTTAAAATATTTATTATTTTGAGAATTTGATATCAAATAAATAATATAAAATACAAAATGATATAATTATATTAAATAAATCAATAATAATAGAACAAAAATTTTTGGAAATAAATATTTAAATAAATAAATAAATAAATATTCTTGAAACTTCAGATTTTTTATTAACCTAATGTGTCTAGGGAAAAAAATTCCTAATAATATACACATGATATAATTTTTGAATGTTCTTTTTACAAATAAAAAAATTCTGATACAATTTTTCAGCAATCGCGCTCGATAAATTACTTCAAATTTTAATATCATGCAAAAGCAAAAACGCGGAAAATTTCACGGTGTAAATGAAGGAATAGGTTACATTTTATTACATATTTATAAATTTGCTATTTTCTGCTATACTCATATGTGCTGTAGAATTAATAATATCCATTTTCTTCATGATTTTCTTTCTGAATTTAGACGTATTAATAATAGCACATTATTAGAAAAATGTAAGTTTGTTTTAATTTAGATATATAAACTACCGGAAATTTGTTTATCACACATTCATGAGTGATCGGATAATTTGGGGAGATCCAATTGTAAAACATAAAAATATGAATAAATTTAAAATATTTAATTTTTTTTAATTTAATATAGGGATAAAATTAAACAATACCTAGACAATACATAACCCTAGATCGTAAAAGAGAAAAATAGTCATGTAAGGGAGCATCCATTAAGGACGTCCCCCAAGAATAAACACTTTTTGACCCCCCCCCCCCTCTCTCTTGTCCCTTTTATGTCCCTTTTCTGGAGACCCCCCCGGGGGACATCCCTCCAAAAACAGAACTCCCTTATTTTCAGACGAAATTTAGAACATAAAATTATAATATTAGGCAGATTATTTTGTTGATGGTAATACATAATATTGTTTAGGCTTTAGTAAAAATTGTCCAAATTTAAAAAGAGAATCCATTTTTTAAAACAAAATTAATAAAGCTAATATAGGCATCTGTCTTTTAATTAGTAGCCTAAATTATTTCACTCGTCCTCCCATAGTGATTGGGTAGGTATTAGGTTTAGTCTGAGGATGTCCTAAGCACTTGGACCCCCTCCCCCCATTGTCCTCATATGTCCCCTCTGTAGAGACCCCTTCCCCTCCCTCTTAGAGGACGTCCTTAATGGATGCTCCCTAAACATTATTAACAAATTGTGATAGAATTAAAAGTAGAAACAACTGAATATTTTATGGATATACATTAAACCAGAAGTTCAAAACGATTGAAAAACACTGTTTAAAAAAATATAATTTATTTATCACAGTTTAAAATTATATGTTTATATTTTTGGAATTTTAAAGTTATTGAAGAAATCTAACATTTTGTAATTTAAGATATTTGTGTATAATTTTTATATCAGTTTTTGTCAAAAACTAAAGATTGGAAAAATGATAATGATGACATTTTGATAATTATATGGAAATAATATTATGTAAGGCAATGATGATTATGTTTAGTTACATAATTTAGTGAGTGAATAATAATACAATTGCATTATAATATTTTTTATTTAATATTAACCCTTAATTGCATTATTTTTTTATTTGTTTTGAATAAAATAAAATAACGTTCCTTTGACTGAATATATTATTATAAAAATAATTTTAAAAATCTAACTAAATCCATTGTGAGCTTTGTAGCTCACAAGCAACACTATGAAATGGTTAGTTCTTATTTATTTTAGACGATCTAAACGTGAAATTCTGGTATGTTGCAAATTTGCTACACAATGCAATTAAGGGTTAAGGATTGTTTAATACTGATTACTGGATATAATTACCATATTGTTTAAACATATCTAATTTTTGTTTAAATAAATTACTTTCGATGTTGTTATTTTGACAAAAAAAATATTCAATTTGGTATTAAAATATTTATTTTCAAGTGAATAAAATTTGAATTTAATTAGGTTAAAATTCCAAGGAATTATTTATTAAAACTTTTAAATTTGGAAAATAAATAAAGAAACTTTAAATAATGAAAAAATATATTGCTTTAAAATTTAATGTCAATATAGTAAAGAATTAGTGGATTAAATTAATAATTCCAATATCAATTAAGGTTTAAATGATGTTTAACAATTATTAAAATAATTTCTAAATTCACGAAATTAATTATCAGTGAAATTATTAATAAATATATTTAATTCATTAAAATAGTTTTTTCCAATTTTAATATATATTTAATAAAACAAATTATAAAATTATTATTATTGTCTTAAAATGTATATTGAAACATGATTAATTTATTTTTTAACTAAATATTATTTTTATATAAAAGTAAAAGATTCTTAGAATTTTAAAATTATATGTTTAATTCACATCCAAAAGAATTTTAATATTAATCAACGATTCAAAAATTTTAAAATTTTAAAGACAAACTTTTTTAACAAAGTTTAATTATTCCATAATAATTCATATGCAATGTCAACAATGATATTGGTTAGTATTAGAAGCTGCTAACACATCTTCTAAATTATTTTTTAAATCCGGTTCAAAAGTTAACGTCATAATTCCAAATATTTATTTAATGAAATATTGTATAATTTCTAAACAAATTTTCAGCGTTGAATAAAATATTTTAAAAACCATTTATTAAAATTTCGATATTTAAAATATATTTATTTAAAAATGATTTACTAATAAAAGCTTTTTCAATTTAAAAATTTAAATATTTCAATTCAAAAAATTCAATTTAAAAATGCTTTTAAAAGTATTTTAAATAGTCAATTATTTATCATTTAAAATTATTTTAATAAATCATTGAAATATTTAATTCTCAGCTGAAAGAACCTCACATCCCCATTCTTTAAGAAATTTCTTTATCTTTTCAACATTTCTTTGAAGCATTTTCCCACTTTGGTCTTGTACCAGGTATCGGCAATCATAGAATAATTTTCTTATTAAGCTTACAATATATGGAAAGTTGATAATTTTAAACAAAATATTTTAGTTGCCTTAAATAAGTTGATATGTAGAAATGCACAATATTTCGCAAATTGAACGTCTTGAATCTCTTTGTTTTGACACAATTCCGATGCACAAAATTTGTATAATAAAAATTACACACATTTGGACAATAAATAAGGGCATTTGACAATAAATAATGACATAATTTTAAATAAAAAAGTAATTTCGAATGTTTTTAATGAAATTGTTGATAATTTCACATCATAAATTATTCGATATATACAAATATGTACGTATGTTTTTATGTTTTTTGAGCGAATTTTTCCTAAAAATTACTGACTTTTACTAAGAAACATTATTACAGGAAATTTGAAGAACTTAAAACATTTAGAAATACATCATAATACTGAGTTATTAATAATATTCACTTTCACAAGCAAATATCTCACTTTTATGATGATTAAATTCATCAGAAATCCTAAAGATTATTTTTAAAAATTATTATTAAATCAAAAGCATGAAAATTAATTACTAAAAAGCTTAAAAATTACTACAAAAATAATAAATTACAAATTAAATGTATATATTATAGTGAATTTGTATGACCATTGATAATATATTTTCAATGGTGAAAATATATTTTCGCTAAGCCGGTCAGTGAATGTATATCTAACAATGAAGATACAAATTCGCTGGCTACATTTAGTGAGTTTGTATTCATTGACAAGCGAGAATTCGCCGCGTGGAAATATTTGGCCCTAAGTGTCGATGTGTCGCCCTACCAACTGTCAATTTTATTCTCTTCATCGCTTTCCTCGCGCGGCCAGACTTGAATTCGCTTCTCATCACGACTAAACTTCTCCATCATCGACGTTAACCTCTCTATTTTGAATAACAACGACTGAATAAGTCCAATAACAATTTTCAAAATTTTATTTTCCGCCTCTACAGGGCCGCGTGGATCAGTTTTGAATAATAACATTTTGTCCAGTTCAATATCATCAGATAATGCCATCATTGAACATCCTAATGGTCGCCTCTCAGCCGATTGGGAATAGAGTTGATCAATATCCGCCATAGAAGAGCATATTACATCACAAGTCATTTTGCGTCCAATTTCAGAATTAAATCGAGCTGCTTCCATTTGTGCACGACATACTTGAGATCGACAATCAGGGATCATACCAATCATAACACCTCCAGTTTTTTCAGTAATATTAAACAATCTCGTAGCTGAACTCGTCTCAATCATTTTATCGGGAACTTTTCCTTGGAAACCAGTATAAATGAGATCGCCTTTCACAAAGTTAATATTTTGAAAAGATGTAAGACAGAATTTCTGATCACAACCTACATCACATCGCAAATTCATTTCGACCGCCATTCTTTGAATTTCATTCATCATAATTCAACAGAGTTCAATTTAAAACAATCGCCGTTTAAACAACTCTACCAAATTTAACAATCAAATCTAATTTCTAAAAACAACCCAAAATTCCAATCAATAATTTCTACAAAACAATTTCATCATATAAAAATTAACAATTAAACCTACTTTTCGCGTCTGTGTGCGCACACCAGCAATAATCGGTCTAACCAGATCGCGCACACAGACGCGATAGAAAAAAGCCAAACAACTGCCAGTCAGAGGCAATCCCCCTCTGACTGGTCGAAACATTTCCCCCCTCCTTGATCCCTTCCAGCGGATCAACAACCCATTTACTTTAGGGGAACCTCAGTTATTGCTGCTTTCGTCCACGGATTACCGACGATCTGTCTTCGTCCAATATTATACACTTTTATACTCTCAAGGTATTTTTACAGATTATTTGTATTATTTTGATAACTAAACCGTAAAATAACCGTAAAATAACACATTCACTAAAACTTGCTAGTGAAGTTAGAAATATATTTCCACTGGTGAAAACGTATTCGGATATGAATTCACTGAAACGTTAGTGAAAATATATTCTCACTGGTAATACAAATTCACTGTAACATATATAACCTGTCCAATATGCCTTTAGGGTTTACCCTTATAAAGATACTGCAAAAACGGCGCGGACAATAAAAGCGCAGATTAAAAAGGAAATATCTCCAGCTAGTCCATATATCCTTTTTAATCACAATATGACTCTTTTAGAATCTAGTTAAAAATCTTAATTCACGATTCAATATAGACTTATCTGCGCATTTATTGATCGCGCTTTCATTGCCCGAACCGTTTTTTACATTTCTCTTAAACAAAACCCTGACAGAAATCGTGAAAGAAACATTATCCGACTTGAAGAGAGATCCCGTTGCTATCCCGTGGATGATAGAAGGCATGATGATTATAATGCAGAAATAACGGACGATAGAAATGAAGAAAGAAATGATTGCAAAAATGATTATCACCGTAACAGACCCCATCAACATAAATCATATAATCGCAGATCAAGATCTAGATTGAGAACACCACAAGAAAGAAATTGTATTTATCTAAACAACAGAAGTCCTAGGAGGCTTCTAATATCAGATTTTATACGAATAAAGTTTATTATTTATGACATTTTTCGGTGACCATTTACTTAAATTGTCAGCCTGACCTGACCATTGATGTGTGGTCAATAGGAATATTGTCCAGCCGTTGTCAATCGACCAATCAAAATTGGAATTCATTCAAAACATCGCATTAATATTTAATATTAAATAATTAATTGTACATTATAAAACTTCGACAGAAATTGAATGATAAATTACTGCTGATAAAATGTCAATCCATTTAAACAATTTCAAAATTATTGAAATTTAGTTTATAACATGAAAAACGTTTTGAAATTTATTTGTAGATTTTGCTGAATTGAAAATCGGATTTCAAATCTATTTCATGCTGATGTCCGTCATAGAGATATGGATCAGTTGAAATATTATTGATTTTTCTATGGGGAATTCTTTGACAATTTGCTCATTTTTCTCGTAAAATCAAGTACAAATTATGTTATTGTTATTGCGATTTATTACCACATACTCCTCAACCTTTAAAACCTTTCAAGAGAAGTTTTTACATACCGTTTACATTGCTTTTTATAGGAAAGCATACTCCGTTAACGCATAGTTATTGAGTAGAATACTCAATTATAAAAAATTACTTTGTTGAAAAATCGATTATTTGAGCATAATTTTAGGAAAAAAATGTTTTTTCCTAAATAAAATAATTCAAGCTTTAAAGAAATATTCAATAGTAAATTATTTATTTTAAGAAAATGTATAAATTAAATAGTTTTGCAAATTTTTCACATAATAAACTATTTTATTTTCATCCATAATTTTAGTTGGTAAGCTTAATAATTAAATTTAATAATTAATAATAATGAAATTAATAATTAATAATAAAATTTCAATATTTATTAAATTTCAATTTTATTAAACTATATATTTTTCTTTTTATATAGATATATATTTGGGAAAATTAATAACTTATTTTGTAACTAGTTAATATACTCAGGAAATTATAATACAAAATAATATTACTCCGATATCATTCATACACCAATCAAATTTCAATAAAACTTAAAACTTGCTGCAAAGGCGTATTGTGTCGTTTATTAATTATTAAATATTTAATTGATACTGCTGACAGGAAACCATGATTTTATATTTCATAGTTATTAGAAATTATAATTAATAATAAAATAAAGTGTTTCAAAAACTCTAAAAATTTGTGAAATTAAACTTATTAATAATATAAATATATAAATATTATAATATAAATATTATTATATTATATATCAGTTAAATTAAATATAAATCAAAATAGGTACCGCATATACTGGAGTACAAGTCGGGAAATTTCAACCTTTTCAGGAAGAGATAATCTTAATCGAATTTATACTTAAGCCAAAAGTAATAAAACCTCAAAAATGTTAAATTTTAATAACTATTCTGTGACTCTGACGACGAGCCTCTCGTTTTTAATGGATTTTAGTATGTACTAGTTAGTTGTCACATGACTCGAATTCTATCTTTTTACAACTTTATGTGAACGATAATATAAGAAACTATCGGTTTGTTGATTTTAATTTTGGTAAATTTGACTATTTTATAAGAATATTTTTAGTTTTTTGTTATTTAGGAATAGATACATTTTATTATTTTATAACCAATAATGTTTTTTGTAGTAAATATTTTGAATTAAATAATATATAAAAAAATATTGTCACTGGTTGTCTTTTTAATCTCCGACTTATACCAAGGCCGAAAATTTGGAAAGCTAAAAATTAATTAAAATTGACTTTCGATTTATACTCAAACAACCTTATAGTCAACTATATACGTTAAGTATAATAAATTATTGTATTTAAATAACGTTAAATTTTTCGATATACAAGATTTCGTTTTATGTCTACCTTTTTTAGAACGTATCTCAACGGTAAATAGAAGTCTATTTAGTTTATTTTGTTGGGATATTTTTTTGAGATACTTTTCACTTTTCTTCTTTCTACAAATTATATTCCAACATTTCAAATGAAATATCATAAGTTGTCGCTGAATTCGAACAAATTGAACGATTTCCTGAAATCAAAGTTGCGGCTCAGGCCAGTAAGGAAGATTTTATTAATGCATTTTACAATGTAAGTTCGTTATCATAAAAAAATAATTTTTCTAATTTTACATAAAACATTTTATTAGCCAAGGTTAATAAGTTTGAGTGAATCAAAAAAAAATATTTAATATAATTTAAAATATTAGAAAATTGAAAATCTTTGAGAAATTGTTTGATGAATTTTACCATTAGTGGATAAATTAGAAATATTTTTCATATGAAAAAAAATATATGATGATTACCTGCATAAAACCTTTATACTTTTACTGAGAGATATTTTTTTCTAATTCTTAATCCGCGCAACAATTTACCAAAATATGACGTAAATGGACGCAGAATAAAACTTAAATTGTATTATAAATTATATTATAAATTTCTGTAATAATTAAATATAACTAGAGCATATTTTAATTTTTTTCAATGTAATAAATAGAATTCATTCAGTAAATATGCTCAAATATTGATAAATTCGTTTTATATGTATAATAAAATTTTATATTTTATATGAAAGTAATAATTTTTAACTATAGGAAAATAATAATATTAGTTGTAATTAGTTTAATAACTAAAACTAATTAAAATCCTCATTTAATCCACGTTGCCGACAAATCCAAAATAATTTAAATACTAAAACTCAATTTAAAAGTGGCTTAAACTTTCAGTTTTGTTTTATTTAATAATAATAATAATAATAATAATAATAATAATAATAATAATAATAATAATAATAATAATAATAATAATAATAATAATAATAATAATAATAATAATAATAATAATAATAATAATAATAATAATAATAATAATAATAATAATAATAATAATAATAATAATAATAATAATAATGATAACCATATAAATAATGTTTGAAATGTGCGGTAAAACAAATTATGGCTAATAATTCTTTCCGGGTGATACGATACTTTGTGTTTGTTCGTTGCGTGCGATCCATATGAAATTTCTACTTCTTTGCCATTTTCACCTAATAGTGATAAAACTGATCGAATTCTGTCGAAACTGGCACCCCCTCCCATTTTATCGTATTTTATTACCCTATCATAACCATTATTAAAAGTGCTTACTTTATTGTTCATAACATTATATATTATAGATATATATATATATATATATATATATATATATATATATATATATATATATATATATATATATATATATATATATATATATATATATATATATATATATATATATATATATATATATATATATACTTATAACATCAAGCATACCACAATCATCATACAAAATATTGTCACAAATTCAATTTCATGCAAACAATTACAATCATTGCCCAAGATCTTACTTACACTTAGTTTATCACAACAATCACCTTCTCCTGTATTGGAGCGTTGGTATTTGGGTATTCGCTGTCGGATATCAGATTCCCGTCATCTCGTTAATCTGCAATCGCTATTATATTGTTCTGCAAAATATTAAATTTCTAAATAATGTCACTTGAAAATTCCCAGCGAAGCTAAAAGGATCACTTTTTCCCAATAAATCTTTTGTATCTTACTGAATTATTATGAAAATGTAAATCTCTATATTGTACATCGACAGTTTCTAAAAAGTAACTGAAAAGTCATCTTCGCAACATATATTGTTCAGATTTTCAAAGAAAAAGGCAGTGCCAAAAATTTGTCAATATCAAAAAAACATCGATATATATACTGATTCATGGTCAAGTATTTTAATAAATACAATGTCAATTGAAAATAAATCAGTGGTGGAAATTGAAAAAAGTGCACTTATCTTTATACATAATGAATAAGCTTCTTCTCCAAAATCTGAGTTGAAATTATATTTATTTTCTTTTTTTATTGCAACTACTCATGATCTGAAAATAAATAATTTTATTTTGAACTTGCTTTGGCAATATTTTTTTTAAAAATTGGTGGTACTGCTTTCGGATCAGATCTAATATTTTGAAGTTGATATAAGCTAACATGATTCACTCAAATCTTTTTCATGATTGACGCATTGGCCATACTTGATTTATATGTTTTCACAATACATCATTTAAAAAGAAGAAAACATTATTTGTTTTTGAGCCATTACTGATACAGGTCAATCATACTTATGCATACTTATTTCTTATCACTGTACACACAAACATGGAATTATTGAATGTTTATTAAATATTATTCATTTTAAAATAATAATAAAAATCTTATTTAACGAGAATCAATTATTTTAAGAATTCAATGCTACTTTTAGAAAATGCAAAACATCATTTGTTTTACCGTAGTATTGGTATAATAAACAAAACTACTTTATTAAGAGGAAATTTAATGTGGGTGAAAATAAATATAAATGGTAAAAGAGAACCCAAAAATGGCCCTTCATTGCCCTTGTAGAAATAGGACCCGGAACTTAAGTATTTATTAAACTACTGTTTTATTGAAATGTGTTACTTTCTTTTTAATTCATTAAGACAGTGGTTCTCAATTAATATAAAAGCGCGGAACAGCATTCACATGATTTTTTTACGCGGAACACTGACAAAAAAATGCTTGCCCACAGTGAGTGACTAATCACAAATTACTATAAATCTGTCATAAACGTAAACAATGCCTTCTTATAAGCAAAGAAAATACCACGGCAACAATAATAAGCAATAAAAACACTTTTATATTTGTATGTTTATATATCTATGTAACGGCTTTCTTATTGAATCATCTTATAAAAAAATTAATTGAGGTTTTTGATGATATGTATCTTAAATGCAAATTTAAAGATAAAATGTCATTTTTTTCGAGGAACACTGGAAGCGTAATCCCGAAACACTGATGTTCCGCGGAACACGGGTTGAGAACCACTACATTAGGATATTAGTGGAAACTTTTATTACTTTTAAATTACTGTATTTTATCATAAAGGAAAAATATAATGTTCAAAGTCATGGTGAAAATAAACACTAAATAGTTTCACTTGTTTATTTTGATTTGTAAAATTTGAGGAAACATTGAAGTACATCACTATAAAAAATATATAAAAAAATAATTACCAAAGTACTAATTTTGTTGGAGATTTCAAATGCCATTAAAATATTTTATTACAGAATATGAGTAGATTTGGTCTGGGTTTGAGATAAATCTAATTAAAAATTCACATTTCCATGAATAAAATTTAAGATGATATAATATAAAATGTCACGGTTTAAATAATTTTATTATTTTATTTTTATTCATTAATTATATTTTTCGATTTTGTTAAAATAAAAAAATGTTGTTAATATAATTTTAGTGAGTTATTTGAAATTATAAAATTCATATATATAATTAATTAATTTTTAATTTAAATTTTAGAATTATTTACAAAAAGACAGTCGTTGCCCATTAATATTCTTTGAAAAATTATTGCAAAGAATATAGAATTAATTTTTCATAAAGATGACGACACTTCACAAATAGCTCATCAATATGACCGTTCGGTCAAACCATTAATTAGATACGATCTTAAGAAATCCAATGGAATTTTTAAAATGGATGTTATTATTATTATTATTATTATATTTATTAAATAAATTAAATCCCATAATAACAGAAATAGGTCATGTAATGATCCAGTTCTGTATAGATGTAGAATTGGCGAAAACCATTCTTTTTTATAATTTCTAATTCCGCTAAAACTATGAGTGATAACCTTTTAGATAAGGATATTGATCTATTAAATGAAGAAGTTATTCTAAAATATATAGATTAAGTGGCCAAATGTATATTAAAACTCCTTGTACTGTCAATGTAAAAAACACTATATATATATATATATATATATATATATATATATATATATATATATATATATATATATATATATATATTACACGGTGATATTATAGAGCATCTCTTTATAGTCCCTTAGATCTTGTTTTTAATTCTTCTGATTTTCCTGTGCGTCTTTGTAATATTCCGAGATTATCCGAGAATTATCAAGTTCCTTCAATTAGTAATGTAAGAATTCAAAGTACATGGTGTTATCAATGTCTAAATGGGTTTAGATTTTCAGATGCTTTTAATAAACATCGGGTTTTATGTGCCAAAAATCAGTTAGAGACAAAATTGTATACTTTACCTTCAGAATTTAAGGATTGGTCCAAGATTGTTACTCCTCCTTTCGTTATATATGCTGATTTCGAGGCTGTTTAACCCAAGGACGATAAATACTTTCAGCGTTACTTGGCTATTTCCGCTAGTTTATTATTAATAAATAATTTTACTGGAGATAATTCATATAAATACTTTTATGGTTTAAACGGTGTTGAATAGATTTTGACAGAAATTAATCAAATAGCTGTCAATACTGTTTTGCCTTAATTTGAAAATAATTCAAAAAAATCAATAAATATTTTAACTTTAGCACAGATAAGGTATTTTCGTTTGGCAACTATTTGTTACCTTTGCATTAAATAATTACGGAAACCAGTTTAACATCAAGATCATTTGGGTGCGCTTGTTGTAAATGTAACTTTTTAGGGCAAATAAGATTTATTTTTACCTATAATCTTTCATAATTTACGGGGATATGACTTGCATTATATTCTTAAATATGAATTAAGTACATACGATACATCATGGAATATTAGATGTATTCCAAAAGCCAGTGAAAAGTTCTTGACATTATATGCAAGAGTTGATAGCTTAACGATTAAATTTATAGATTCATGCCAATTTGTTAGCTCTAGTTTAAAAAGCGCTGTCGATACTTTAACATCTTCACCTTTGACCTTATCAGGATTTAATGGATCCATAATAAATTCTAAAGGGATATTCCCATATGATTTTGCAACTTTGGAATTTTTAGAATGAAGA
>CAUHTR010005381.1:0-28595 GCA_959609185.1 Schmidtea polychroa | reverse complement strand
GTTTCGCTTTAATTAAATTTCTTCCTTTCTTTACAATTTCTGTTTTCTTCTCTTTACAAATTCTGTCTTGTTTTCGTTTTTCTCAACTTCTTTCTTCACTTTTCAACTTTGTTTTAATTCTAGTAGGGTTTCCTTTAAAAGTCCACAATCTAGTGGCAATCTAGACTTCAATTTCAATATCTTTTCTCACACATCTTTGACAGCTGTCTAGATATGTAATATTTAGAAGATGGGATCTCCCGATTTCCATGGTGATCTCTTTTCTTTATCTCGGTCAGGCTATCGAGATATGTCAATTTAATTTTGATTTTGTTTTCAGTTTGCTTTCCTTTGTTCGCTTTGTACATTTTAATTAAAAGTGACCTTGACATATTTTTTTATTTGACTGTTTGACTTTTTCCAACTCTTTTCAATTTCTCTTTTGTTGTCTCATTTATTCCGCTCGCTCCTACTTTCCAAAATTGCGGAGCAACACAACTTTTATTTTATATCTATTTCCCCATAAATTCAATTTTTCTTACTTAGATATCCTCAACTAATTGTTTGTTTTTGGATGATTGAAAATTATGTCTTTACCTCTTACCTCCTTCTCAAAGAAATTTCTGTCTCCCTTGTCCTCTCGGGAAAATTGTCACCCAAATTTTAAACTAATATTTCAATGTCATTAAAATCTTTCATTGATCAAACGCTTTTGTTAGAATCAATTGAATCCGTTATTATTTTAATAATTTATTAATAGGGGGTCAGCAATAATCATGGTGGCCGGTATCTGTGCGTCAGCCGGGATTCCAGCCCGTTTGCAACTCCAAAAATGTATTTTTATCAAATCGTCGTGTTGAATTCGAAATGGATTAATATAGGCTCTACGAGTACTGCTATTTTGTACTTCAATCAGAAAGCAATTATAAACTGTCCTTATGGAGACATAATAAAGAACAAGGTTCCTATCAATGAAGGTTGCTGTTCATCACGAATTAGTATAATGGAGATCTCAGTATCCTCAATCGTAGATCTCTATCAGTGTTCTGATTCCAATAAGACTACAGTTAAATTTCCGTCTATTTCTAGTTCTACAAATTGTTCATTGACATTGAATGGTTGTGCATCTCAGTCTACTACTAAGTGCAACGCATCTGTGAGCTGTCCGAGAGCTTCAGAAACAAATGAAGTAGACCGATGCCAATTCAAACATAATAATTATCAAAATATTCTAAAACTACCAAAGAGATGTCCTGGAAGTATTTATATAAGATTCTATTACAATATCGCTAAGGAAAAGTGCTTTCCGTTTGAGACAGATATTTGTGGGGAGGACTATTATACTTTCTCAAATCTGGCGGAATGTGATGAAACCTGTTCAAAAATTTCATCAAGTTAGTTATTAAATTCTTCATGATTTCAATTAATTTCTATTATTTTCATTTCCATCTCCAAAATACAAACCATTTATCCTTAATTATATCTCAAATTCCCAATAGTTGTTTAATTTTTTCTTTTAGTTAAGATTATTCCCCGTCGTTTCTGGGAAATGGTTTCCTGTGTATAGTTCAGTCTGGCTCATGAAAACATTATATTTGAAGAATCAATAAAAATATCAATAAAATATTTTAACTTTCATTTTTATTTTTACAATTTCTTTTATTTTCATCTTTTTAGACTATAGATCAATAATTTGTTTCAAAGTTAACACAAATTTCCGCGTAGTTTTATTAAATAGTGTTAGCTTCAAACTATTTAAAATGCTGAGATGAAAATTGGTGTTAAATATGATTGCGATAGATGGCACTATAGGATGTGCTTTGAATTTTAAAAATAAATACGTATTCATTTTTGCATACTTGTGCATTTGGCACTGAATTCTATAATATATAATTGCATAACATTTTTAAATACTTTTTTTCCTTGTGCCGTCTCACTTCTAGTCCAACACCAAGAAATAGTGGATATTTAATTTCGTTATTTATTGAGATCCAGACTGTATTTAATGGCAAAAATTTGATTCCTTATGTTATTTGTAGTGTGTTGCTATGTTTTATTTTTATTATTTTCGACGAAATAGCAATTGCAATTTGTGGCCTACTAACATTTTCTTTTCCGAGATCCACCAGATAGAAATAATTAAATTGTTACTATAGAGAATTCAAAATAAAAAAATCAATGACAAATAATCATAAAACATATTTAACGGTGAAAGACAATGTTGAAAGTTTAATAACTTAATTAATCCATTTTTTGTTCTCGAATTTTATATTTTCCAAGTCAGAGATTATCCGTAAATAAAACATAAAGAAAACCTCAAAATCTTGCAGAAAATAACCAAGAACAAAGTGCGTATTTTCTTTATTTTATCTTTCATAATAAAATTTTTTATTGTTGTTAATTTATAATATTTGTGTCGCACATTACATACAAGCACCCCAGCTATCCTGAGGCAGTATTTTTAAAGGTGACTCGGCTGGGCTTACAATCTTCTTAATAATATACAATATCTACATTTAATATAACACTAGTGAATAGATTTCTAAATATATCTGGTTCCCTGTACTTCAATTTATTAAAATTCTTTAAATTCTTTATTCATAATTATAAATTTCAAATAATCACAAGATTTTACAATGTTTATTATTAAAATTATTATTATTAAATTGATGTGTTCATATTCTGAGTAATGTCAACATATTGCAATCATACACATACTATTATAAAATTGGTATGCATACTTATATTAACGATGAAATCATTGTTAGATACATTTCATTATTTCACTTATTATAGAAAATGAGAATGTTGTAGAAAAATAAACTAAACAGACAATCACAAGGTATAGTAAAAAAATCATACAAATTATCATTTCATATTTTTCTAAAAATTAATGTTGAAATATATAAAGTATAAAAGAAATGGTTGATTAAAGGTGACACAAGGATCTTGATAATAATTTCAGATATTTATTAGATTAAAATGCAATTAAGATACGTTACTTTTAAAGCCTTTTTCTAAAAATTACTAATATAAACTATTTATTTCAAGATTAATGAGTCATGTAGCTAATGTGCGCCCCAACTATTATTATGGATGACGTCATTCTATGAAACCCGGTGTCTTTCAAAACAAATGACAAAACATTGTGATTGACTTAATAATTAATAATGTGCTCATGTACGTTGCGTCATTTCATGTAAGACTTGTGCATGGAAAAGGTTTCATATTGGATGGTCATATTTGCCCAATATTCATCAATATCGAGGATATAAACATGATTATTGTGTCAAAAATAGAGTTTTCAATTCATATTGAGTTTTTAAGGTATTTTTTTAGCGAAAATAAGACACGAGTTTTAAACACAAAGCTTCAAACAAGGAAAATCTGATAGAATAAAGTTAGCTACTTATTAAAGTATTGAAGTGGGTCAAAAAACCGAATGGACTTTGCAGCTATTGAAGCTGCTAAGAAAACTTCAATGTCAAAATTATTTTAATTAAATTTAACACATTGATTTGAATCTTTGCATATGAATATTAGGCTAATTGTCTCGGTAACTGTAACTAAATTTGAAAACTTATGTGATTTCAGATAAACTTAATATTTAACTTGTTGAGGATCACCGGCTTCATATGAGGTTTCATATAAATGTTTCCCTAAACGTCTCATCGGCCTCATAAGCTCCCCCAAAATCACTCCCAAAACGTTATGCACTATTCTGAGCATCATGAAGCTGTTTATTTTTTTCGCCTACTTTTAAGTTGTTCAAGACTTCACATGATTCTGGAGCAGCATTTAAGAGAAACTTCATGAGCTCAGTGACGCGTAACAGTTTAAGCTATATTGTGTTACATTTTTAATGTTTGTGAATTTTTATTAATTGAGGTTCAAATAGATATAGAGTTAAAGCAAGGGGTATAATTAAGGATATATTTATGAATTGCTTTAGTACATGAATTGGATCCGTTATATTATAATTGAAACATGTAATTTAAATAATATTTCCAGAACAACAATTTCAAAAATACTCAATTGGGGGGTCAGCTAATTTTATTTACATTTAGTTTTCAGTGGTTCGTAGAAAAATTTTTTAAAATTCCATTTAAATATTTCCCCACCATTCACTAGACATTTTTTATTGGTTTTGGTATAAATTTATGGGGGGCAGCTTCACATCAAACCAATCGCTTTAATATGGAAACGTGTCGAAAGATGTATTCAGTGCAGATATTAAGTAAAATTGAATGACAAATTGGTTTTTATCAAGGTATTGAGAAATGTTTCTATCCCCGCAATCAGGATGAGTCTCATTTGTGCGCTGCGAAAAATCTGACAGGGAAGTATTTGGCGTATTTTGATATCGAAATGGGAGATTGCAAATGGTTTTATTATTGTCGCCAATTCAAATTGACCAGCAACGTATTCGAGTCCATTTCCATGTGCAATCTCAATTGCCTGCATAACAAGAAATTAATCCATATCGGTAAAATATGGTTCAAATAATTCCTATTCTATCCACATTTCTAGAATCTTTTAAAGCTTGTCGGTATGAAAATTTTACTGACAGTTCGGCCTTTTTATGGTCATTCAATAAGCAAACTGGGAATTGTGAGAATAACACAAGTATCGGAATGAAAAGACTGAAGTTTTCGAGTAGAAACAATTGCGAGAAAGTTTGCAAAATTTATGATAGTAAAGGTATAATATTTTATTATTCTTATTTAAAAGCCCATCTAATTCTGTGTCCTTTAATTATGTCTTAGTGCCTTGTATATCATAATACTAAATAAATTGTTTCTAGAAATTTGCGATTCTCGTCCTGAAAATGGGCAGTGCCAACCCAGTCGAATGAAATGGTATTTTCATATGCCCAGTAACCGATGCGTGAAAATTCTCGATGGCGGATGCGGTGACAGCTTGAATAGATTCATTTCTAAATCTTCATGTGAGAGAATTTGTATGAAATTTATTGACCAACAGTTGCCTGGCTTATCAATCCCTTCGACACGAGTCCCCACAACGTCAACATATCACAGTTCTACATCCACTAAGTTTCAAAGAATAACTACATTGAAAGTGAAAGAAAACACTTCACAAAAGAATCAGAATATATATCCAAATATGAAGTCCGTTGACATTTCTCAATTGCGGATTGAATTCAATGCCTCTGACAGAGAGTTGGGCAAGTTATCATGAAATAAGAGATGACCTTCTCATAACTGCTTATAATTAATTCAGATTTTGAACCCTGTAATAAGGAGTCGATCTCAAACTCCTGCGAATTCGGATTGAATCGACAAAAATTCATAACCTATCGTTACACCTTTCACAGAAACACAGCCACGTGTGACCAAACTATATTTTCTGGATGCAGAAGTAGGGAGAATCTTTTTGATGATTCGAACGATTGCAAGGCAGCTTGTGAGTACAGGTGGCATGCATCACTAAGTAATTATTATTATTATTATTATTATTATTATTATTATTATTATTATTATTATTATTATTATTATTATTATTATTATTATTATTATTATTATTATTATTATTATTATTATTATTATTATTATTATTATTATTATTATTATTATTATTATTATTATTATTATTATTATTATTATTATTATTATATAAAATCATGCAGAGTTTCCTGATTGCCAGAGCCCGTTTGATGTTAACTGCATGGTTCCTGCTACAGCTGAAAAAGCGGTAGCTCTACGAAGATATTTCTATCAGTCTACTACAAAGGAATGCGTGCCATTTACAAGCGTCAATAATTCCAAATGTTTAAATCAATATTTCACATCGAAGGAAAGGTGCTTACATATTTGTAAGCCAGACCCACCTACTGAATTGTTGTTACAAAGTAACTACTCTTACAAATGTATTGAGAAGTAAAATAATTTCTTTGCCTAGATAGATGTTTTGGCAAAGTAGTTCTGTCAAAGTTTTCATGTGCAGATGATCAAAAGGTGAATCGTTGGTTTTACATGCAAAGCATCGATCAATGTCTGGAGTACAGAACTTGTCCTGTCAATTATCCCGGGAACACGTTTTCAATGAAAGAAGAATGTGATAATTCTTGTAGGGCCTCAAATATTCTGAGTGAGTTTTGTGTTTCTTTTTCTTTGAGTTAGATTTGTAGCTATTAGTATTGTGCAATTTGAATGGTGTGACAATTACGAGGATGTATCGCATGTCTGTTGTAATCATTCAATGTAGGTTGAATCATTGGAAGTGATCATGAATGCCAATCTATTTTTCTTTCTATTTTTAATACACTTCTGTAGTTTTAATGATAAGTGGAGAGTTCCTTCAGTAAACTTTATATTAATAATATTAACCTTGAATTTAAACTGATTGAATAAAGGCTCGTGTTTATTAAGATTTCCTTGGGAAAGTTGTATTATTTCTTTCCATTGCTCTCTAATTTATTCAATTAGTCAGTGCTCATTTACGTATAAAACAAAATTGGTTCTCTTACCCTCTTTATTAGTTTAAACCATGTGCCTAAATGTTATAACCACAAGGGTAAGTGAACACTTGATCAAGTTACAGTTATCATTTTAAGGAGTTACAGAACTTTCTAAAATTTGAAATGGACATAATAAACTAAGCTCCACGTTAAAATTTGATATAAAAATTTTCTTCAATTAAATTTTAGCAAAGATATCAATCCGGTTTAATAAGTTTTATATCCCTATACAAAGTGGTGTTGGGAAAGGCTTCCACTAATAATAGGTTGATAATTGATAGCTCTGATTGTTCGGACAGATTGAGTTCTAGAGACTCATAAATTAGCCATCTTTTGATTCTTATGATGTGTCCAGGATTTTTCAATTGAAAATAAAATAAAGTTGCCCTATTAAGACAACTCAAAGATAATAGAAAATAGTATGTAGGGCATTTATAAGAAGTTTCATTTGAACAGAAAATTTAGAGGACTACAATAAAAAATGTTCTACGATCCTCATGATTGTTTCGTCATGTGGCTGGCAGGTTGAGAAAGAGTCATTATTCAATTCTGGTTAAAATACAAATTAAACAAAATCAAAAATTAATTTAGATTTCATCCAAATTTTATTTTCCTCTTCGAATCATGGATAACCTCTTTTTTGTTTTAATTCAACCGGAAACCTTTAATATAACTGCTTCCGTATGCATAGCACACATTCAGTAGGAAATATTTATTAACAGGATGAATGATAAGAGAGATGCGTATGTAAAGAAAGAGCTGGATGCAGCAGGGTTTGTTTCATATTTTCCAAACGTATCAAAATCATGGTTAAACTGTCGAGCTCCTGGAAACTGAGAACTCATATAATATATCTTTTTGTAATAACAAATGCCAAATCTGAACATGATTGTAAATAATATTGTCTCTATAAGGGGTTCTATGAATAAGTGGAATGATAAGTGGAATGATGTTCTCAATGACCTATAGAGAGTTGTAATCACCTTCTTCCGTAAAATCTATATTGTCTTTTTTGACTTCTTGTGATTTTTTAAAAAGGCGAAAAATCAAAACTGTAAAAATTAAAATGTGATATTTGTCGAGTGCCATTAATTGCAATTTGAAACAAATATAAAGAGGCATCCCTATACATTATTACCATGGTATGTACGTCCCTAAGTCGTTTACACATTTTTCAATAAATATTTTTTCTGTCCACTTTTATAAGTAGCTAATAGTAAGTGAATATTTTAATATAATAAAATGAAATACTACTACCCTTGGTATACTTATGTATTTTTGTCTGGATATAAAAGCTTGCAACACAGAAGCTCACCTTGACCTTCAACAAATGCCAGTATTATAATTAAAATGTAAATTTTAAAAAATTCATGTAAATTCATAATTTGTATTTTGTAACTTTTATGGGTTATTGTTATTATTTTCATTTTTGTCCAATAATATTTCCTATATTCAATCACCATAATGCGTATTGTATAAATACATTTTTTGTGAAACTTAAAATTTTCATCATTTTATTTAACATTCAATATTTCAACATATTAAAATCATAGTTAAATGAGTATCTAATATTATCAAATGTTATAAAAATTATTTAAGGACCCCATTTTTATTGAATAAAAATGAATATCTTATAAAATCTTAACAATCTTTATGTTAAATTTATACACTAATAATCATAATAATAATAATAATAATAATAATAATAATAATAATAATAATAATAATAATAATAATAATAATAATAATAATAATAATAATAATAATAATAATAATAATAATAATAATAATAATACTTTTCTAAATTGATATCAAATTAATATCAAATTAATATCAGGGATGTAGCTAGGGGGAGGGTATTTATCCCCCCCCCATGCCCAAAGAAATTATAGATTATCAAATATAAATTTGGGATGAAATATTTGAATAATATTTTTTTAATATTTTTGTTATATATTCGCAAGACATTAAAATAAGTCCGGATGAAATATTTTCTGAATTAATGAAGGGAAAAAGACGAATTAACACAGCGTTCGTTTCTATCGTGAGCCCCTAAATATGGCATTTGATTGATGACAAATTTGGTTTTGACATCACTGAGAATCCAGTATTTGATACCGAATTTATCAGGCTTATTTGGCATAAATTGGATGAAGCAACACCTATTTTTTAGCGGCCAAAAGTTGCTCGTCGACAGTAAGGAAGGGATTAGGAGTATAAACTTGAAGACAGTTTGAAACAAACAAGTCAAATATTTCACGAAAATGGGCATATTTATCTTGTTCTACTCTTTGACGTCGAGAACATTGTTCATCAAAACGAAGAAAGCGCAGTATCTCACGGAAACGGTTCCGAGACATGACTTCTCTGAAGTAAGGAGATCCAAATTGAGATGACCAGATTGAATTGATAGAATGTCGGCGAAAGCCTAACACACCACGGAGATACAGCAATCCAAGAAAGCATCTAATTCTTGTAGACTGATACACCAGTCTGACGAAGCTTCTTTTCCTTTCATAATTGTGTATTTTTGAATTAACTTCAGCATTCCCTCAGAGACTATCAAGCGCCAAGCGCTCAGGGGTGAGTCAATTTTGCGCTTTGCAAAAGCTTTCACACCAGGTGTTCCACTAAAATATTGTGCGCAGGGAATCTGCCAACACTAATAGCGTGATTGTTTTCTACTTGATTCCAAAGAGTGCCATCCCTGCCAGATAAAAGCTGATTTTCTAATGAAGAAATTGAGCTATTGACTGACTCATTGTCACTTTCTAACGAACTTCCATTATCATCAGAGTTCCATTCATGTAACTCTTCGTCAGAATCATTTCTTTTAGTTGGCATATTTGATTCTAAAATAATGATAAAAACTCCGTCAGTAAAATAAGAAACGTCAAATTTATTATTGGATTCTAATGAAAACACGGTTTTATAATGTTTGTTATCCCAAGAAGTTCAAAGATTTTCTATAACAATTATTAGATATTGTCTTATGACATTTCGTTAAGTTTTTCGTTTTGATTCTATTATATTGTAATATACATTGTTAATAAGTTTTTTAATTATCTTAAAATATTTTATTCTATTATTCCGTGTCAGCTTTTAAAATTGCTCGATGAATTGTAATAGTTAATAATTTTGCTCCCCACCTCAAGCTGAAATCCTGAATACGTCCCTAGTTTTAATAAATAACGTTTATTATTATCAGAATTATTTTTAATTCTTTGGTGCGCAACTTATGACCCATCCTATACTATTTTCTATTATCTTTGAGTTGTCTTAATAGGGAAACTTTATTTTATTTTCAATTGAAAAATCCTGGACACATCATAAGAATCAAAAGATGGCTAATTTATGAGTCTCTAGAGCTCAATCTGTCCGAACAATCAGAGCTATCAATTATCAACCTATTATTAGTGGAAGCATTTCCCAACACTACTTTGTATAGGGATATAAAACTTATTAAACCGGACAATTGTTACAATGGTGGCTTGTCTCATAATTGTCTCATAATGGCATTTATAATTATAAATTATCCTAAAGATTTATTCTCAAAATATTGTTTAAGGAAATCTGCAAGAAAAGTTCTCTCAATGTATTGTTTAAATAAGGAATTTAACAAACAGCATCAATCAATAACATACATTCACGAAATCATTTTTTAATTTTTAATAATTTTAAATAATTTTATTAATTTTATTCTGACAAAAATAAATAGCAGCTTTTAAATTTATATTAGGTGTTCATTTCCTTTTGCCCGGAGCTTTATAACATATCTGATATAAAACCCAGATTCAGGGCCATCGGATTATTTTGTTTATTACAAACCTAGCATGATAAGCCCTAGTCTATAGGTTATTTATGAAATTTTAAAAGAGGATGTACTTTTATTTTATTACGAGTTATAATCAAATTTGTTGATCAGCTGTATGTGGCCTTCCAATGGATCATGGAGTTGGCAACAGGATGAAATCTAAATATTTCTATAACCGCTTTCGTGGTAAATGTCAACTATTCCTATATAGAGGAAGTTTGGGAAATTTGAACCGGTTTGATACAAAAATTGAATGTCAGAAATTTTGCATTGTTACAATGGAGAATACTAAAGAATTTAAGATGTCTTCCTTGGTTGCTGATGATTACCATTATAAAGAGTTCAAAGGAACAAGATCGAGCAAAATGTGGTTGAAGGAAAACATTGGTAAATGTTGAGGATAACTTATTCAATGAACAATAATGTAATTTCTTAGATAGAGAATATTGTTATGATCCCCACAAATATGGAGAGTGTAACGATTACCAACAAGAAGTCTTTATTCAGAAATACTCTTATGATTCATACAGTAAACGATGTGAGCCCTATATATTTTCTGGCTGTGGATCTATTAGCAGAAACAGTTTTGACTCGATCGCAATTTGTGATAAAATGTGTACAGAGAGGATTACAAAAACAGGTTTAACTAAAATCAATGTTTATGTAACCCTAATGTATAGTGTCCTCGTATTGCTCCCGCCTGGATACCAAATGTTCTGATAGTCCATGGGTTTATTGGGCATATAGCTCGGAACGAGGAGGTTGTGAGCAATTCAAAGCATGCAATAAGGTATCAAGTTATCAATTCAAATTCAAAAATGAAAGTCATTGCTCCCAATTTTGTTCTCCTGTATTACCAATGAAAAAGGATCTATTTGGTAAGCATTTGATCTAATTAACTTGTAATTTTATTAAAACCTCCAAAATTTTAGATATTTGCCACTTGCCTCCAATGGTCAGTAAAAATTGCACGAAGCAGTCAGAAAGATGGTTTCATAATCCTTTGACTGGATCTTGTTATTCTACATACAGCTGTAAGCAGTATGGGAACAACTTTCCTTCCTTGGCCAGCTGCAGAGCATTTTGTGAACCAAATTCCCTTAAAGGTAAATCAGTTGAATGTTTTACATCGACAACAATAACTTTCTATGACATAAGCTGTGAAGACTAATTCTTTGAGATGTATGATTTGATAAAATGGAGAAAAGACATTAAATGTTTGTTAATGCTATGTAGGTTAATTTATATTATCATACTACTTAGAATGCTGTGTTGTAGAAATTTGTTGAGCTCAGCAGGGTCTCCTTTAAAAACTGTGAGGTGTGTGTTTGTGCGTGTATGTATATAATAATATAATTAGACTTATTAATTATTATAGACAAAAATATTAATTATTATACACAAAAATATTAATATTTATAGACAAAAATATTATTATTTATAGACAAAAATATTAATAACCATAGACAAAAATAATAACACGCATCGACAAAAAAACAACTATAGACTAAAAACATTCATTTAATGTGTAATACATTATGAATTCAGTTAAAATATAGATAAATATAGTTAATGTCAATTATTATTGATTGGGGTGTATTATTACTATTTTCAATTAAAAAAAACCCATCACATGACATTTCTACGCACAAACATTGAAAACTCTGAAACAAGCCAGGATGGTCCTAAAAGAAGAACAACAGTAACGGTAGAAACACTGAGAAATATGCGTAACATGCTTTTACGGGGTAGAACAGCCAAGAACATAACGGAAGATTTAAATCTTTCATCTAAAACTGTTTACAGGTGGATTGAAAGACTATCTTCATATACCGGTAGTGAAGCGGACCTGGGCACACTCATAAAACCACCGGGTCGCCAAAGAGCAGAATTGACAACCCAACAAGTGACACTGGCCGAAATTGTTGCAAATGATCCCAGTTTGACCCAACGCGGGATGTCACACTGCCTTGAAATACAAGGCATTCGTCTAAGTCAACCTACGATTTCAAATCATCTAAAGAAGCTGGAATTAACTAAAAAGCGACTAGTAAAGATTGTAGATCGAAAAAATTCCAGTCAAGTTATCAACACACGCAAAAATTATGCAATTCGGTATAGGCTCAAAAATGATGAAGATTTGTTGTTTCTTGATGAAACCGGGTTGAATCTCCATTGTACAAGAAATTATGGCTACAGTCCGAAGAACACGCCGGCAAGAATAGTCGTTCCAACAGCAAGAGGGAAAAACACCTTAATTATAGCGCTAATTTCGAGAAATGCGATTTTACATAAAAAAATAATACAAGGTGCTTATAATTTTTCACTGATGGTTGATTTTTTGCGGGAATGTATTGCACTGATTGTTATTAAATCAAATCACGTGGTATTAATGGATAATGTAAGGTTTCATAAAACCGAGCTCGTTTTGACTTTTTTTCGACAAAATGGTGTGTCATTTGACTACATTCCACCTTACAGTCCAGAGCTCAATCCGATTGAGGAAATATTTAGCGTTATGAAGAATAAGTTTTACGAAAAGAGACCACGAGCAACCAACGCAAATACTTTGAAGTTTTATGTTGAAGCAGTTATCGATGAAATGAATAATGATCTTGATTTTAGTGCATTTTATATGAATATGCGATCCTATATGAATAGGGCTTTTAGTGGAACGGCTTTTTAATGAATGAATGAATCAATCAATTAAATGGCTACTGTTAGTTGTAGTACTTTTCTATATTATTCGAAACAGTTTTTGTAAAGAGGCTTATATATAATATATTTAAGTCAGCGGCATAGATATAAGTAACATTTTAGAAATATAACAATTGAACGCCCATGGCAATTAAGATTGTATATATAAAGAATATTTTGGTCGTTAATTTTTAATGATGTGTCTATGAACATTAAATTTTTGTTTATAAATATTAATATATTTGTTTATAAATGTCAATATTTTTGTCTATAATAATTAATATTTTTGTCTATAAATATTAATATTTTTGTCTATAATAATTAATATTTTTGTCTATAATAATTAATATTTTTGTCTATAATAATTAATAAGTCTGTAATAACTATTATAAAAATAAGCTTGTTTTATTTGACATTTGTTTCCTTGATTTTAATTAAATTCCATCTTATTTTGAAATTTTAAAATTTTATATTTTCCTTACTAAGGTATTATTATTCGAAATTTAATTACTTAGTTTAACCATTTCAAATACTCGAAAATAATAATTATCACAATAATAATAAAAAAATAATAACAATAAAATAAGGTGACCAGACGGAGAGTCCCGATTTTTCACGATTTATCCCGCGTCAAAATGAATAAAAAATATGTCAAGGAATAAAATATTATACAATTTTTTATATTTATAAATTGTACTCACGTTAAAAATCAAAAAAATATTACCATATTATTTTAATTCTATATGAAAATTTTTGTTGATACCCCCTCCTTCAAAGTTGTCCCGCTTTGCCCATCTAAAAATCTGGTCACCTTACAATAAAATCATGATAAAAATAAAAATGTACATCATAAAAGCGTACATCATGGCTATCTGCATTTGCAAAATATTACTCAAAGATTTTTTCAATTTTAGAACATAGATGTTTTGTCAGAAATATGATATAATCTCTTGACTTATGGGTCGTACATTCGTAATGGGTCTATGTGTAATTATGTGTAATTTGGTAGCGTACGTGATTATTATACAACTGTAAATCTTTCTATGCTGCTTAATAAGTACAAATATTTACTAAGAACATTTGATTCTCAATTATTTTTTTTTCAAAGGTTTTCTGTCAAATTTCGAAAGATATGAACGCACGTAGATGATATGATTGGCATATAATAACGACTTAAAACTTGAGAATGACTGCACCAAAGATACGTGTTAAATATAACAAAGAAGAAATCAAATTGACCTGTCGTAATCTATTTTAATTGTTTTTATGAATCGCAACAAATATTCAAACTAATAATGATTTTATTTGTTATTTAAATCTGAGGTCATTCGGTTGTACCTGAGACATGGGGAGTCTGATGTTAAGTAATCCTCTCAAATAAAGCAAACTATTCTTTAGAAAGATAATGTCATCCACCTCTCAACAAAGTTTCTTACTGAACTAAATTGATCATTTCACAAACCTTGAGGCATCTTCAGTCAATTTGTAGAATATACACAAAAAATCTATTGTAAAGTTATATTATGATTTGTTGATTATTATGCGCAAATTAGTAATTGTAACGAATTAAAGCGCTCCATTCTCTAGAACACTTCCAGGTCATTATAAATGTATATAAGGACATTTAATATTGGTGGTAATATATACTCATTAACCCGTTCACTGTTTTTTACGTAAATATGAGTCACAGATTTAAAATAATCATTGTTATTATCATTCATAATAATAAATATTTTATTTTAAATATAAATTCGAATTTTATTCATACGTGGATAGTTTTATTCTCAATTGCGACAATGGCATTGAGGTATTTTTCATAAGGGCATTTCAAATGAATCTAGTGTTGTGAAAAGAAGGCGAATGAGAAGACCTAGACCAATTGAACCTGTAAATACTATTAACTAAACAATAGGATATATTGAGTTGTCTGTCTTAGCTTTTCAACATTAATCAAGGATAAAAGTGCCGATACCCTCAAATTAATTGTGTTTTTTAAATTATTTATATTATCCCTTATTGTCCCAGAATCTAACAGATATGCACCACAAACGCTTGGTGAAGTATAATAATATGTGGGGTTTGAAAATTACAATAGATGAGGTGTACAAATTTTTGTGGTTACTGATATACTTTGGAATATGCGAACTACCAAGATATGAGATGCATTGGAAAAAGAAAGGTAATCATTTTTACAACGATTTCTGCTCAAAATTGATGACTTACGAAAGATTTAACGTGGTCAAACGTTATCTTCATATATTTGATAATGACGTTTATAATGATTTAAAATTACAAAATAGTAGGATCTTGAAATTAGATGGGTTTATTGAATATTTTAATAAGAAACTTTTCCAGGTATACGAACCTGAGCGTGAATTATGTGCTCTTGATCTGGTGGTGGCGAAGTAAAGTATATCTGCCTTTAAAACCTATTAAATGTGGAATAAAGTTATATGCCATGTGTGAGTCGAAAACTAGATACGCCTGTTCGATCATTTAGCATAATTCTAAGAAGCCAGAAAGCAATGTTCAAATGTTGATTAGATTAACCGCAAATTATAAGAATAAATTTCACCTTACATTTCATTTTTACATAGATAATTTTTATTCAAGCTAAAAAAGTATTATAAAATTTTTGAATTTTATATTTTCTGATTTATGTACAATGAATTGAATATGTTATACAAATGTATATAGATATGTTTTTATTGCTCTCCAATTTCTACAACAATAAAATTATTTTTCTACTGGTCAACATCGTCCCAATGTTCGCAACCCTATTAATTGTCATTTTATGCATGTTTTAAAAGTGGGCGCGAAAAACTCAAGAGAGGTCGATAAAAGATTGATTTTATCATTTTGAAATATCTAATAAAAATATTCTTTGAATTTTGTAACTGCATTTGTTAAAAATTTTACTTGAAGAGTTTTTTTGATTTTTTCAATAAATTTTGCTAGGTCGGGTCGACTAATTTTTTTATTTAAAGAAGGTCGCAGTCCGAAAAAGTTTGCGCATCATTGTTTTACTCAATTTACAAAAATACTTAATTTCAGTTTCAATACGTTTTTGGTTATTTATTACTTTGAAAAAAATTTATATTTTTGAATTGTGAATATTATAATTTTTAACATATAAAATTGTTAATTCAAAATTGAAGTTGTGGAGAAAAGGTTTATAAACAATTACTCTAGTACAATGGTCTTCAAACTTCAAAAGGTCGTGGAACCCTTAAGGTTTAAGGGATTTCGCGGAACAGTTTGAAGCCCACTGCTCTAGTAGATGGTTGCAAAGTAACTTCCCAAAGTAAATCGCAAAATAAAGATAAGTGAAAATAATCTCTATCCCAAGAATTAACTGGTTAGACTTGTAATTTACATTACTGGAAGGGTCTGAAATTACATATTCAATGTTTTCTTAGGAATTTGATTTTTCTGTGAAATTCGATTACAATTCATCTTTCATTAGCTTCCATAATGAAAGTATTGACTTATCCAATATTAATTCAAATTATTTAGGGTCGATTCTCAAGAAAATTAGGAGTAGTATGATGTGTCAGTTCTGCTGCACTTTTAGGACCCCGTGGATTGTGTCAGGGGTCAAGGTCAAGGCGTGCTGAAATCCTCACTACATACTATTAATAGGCATCGTTACTTTCTCACTAATTTGGTTGACTTCCTTAAAGAAATTACAAATTTATTTGTCATAAATCTCGAAAGGATGCTGAACCTTATTAGCTGACTGCAGTTAAGGTTTTATACTATTTAGGGTGCTGTAAGGAATATTTGCAATCCGAAACGAATTGGCCATCAACTCTTTCTTCATTTGGCTTAAGTTTTGGATTTTGCCCACATTGCTCGAAGTTTCTGTAGATTGTTCTATAGTTATACTAGGCTAGCTTACCAACCTTATCTTCTTGCTCAATTTATAATATAGTTATATGTTGATAATAAATTTTGTTTTCTAGATATCTGTCAACTCCCGGCAGACAAAGGCCCATGTGATGATAATGATACGTTAAGCTATTACTTTGACTGGACGTCCCAAACTTGCAAATTATTTGCCTATGGAGGTTGCCTCGGGAACAGGAATAGATTTCGTACTCGCCTCGAATGCCAGTCTGTCTGTCCGTCAGAAAGCCAATGCAATATCAAGCTCAATGTGAGTTTGCATGGTCTAATTATTTTTTTTTAGCTCGCGTCTCACGAATATAATTTTTGTCATCTCTTAACGAGTTTCATGTTTCTTTTATTTATATTTACAATTTTTATTTTAAAATATTTTGACTACGATGGTATTGGGAATTAAAAACAAATGGAATAAACCCTAACACTGATTGAAGCTGAATCCCTGGGCTTTCACATTACCCACTATGTAAAATATTTCACCATCCTATCTGGACAACACCATCTCAAAGACAAATTGACTTTGGAAATGTCAATGACAATTTTAAAATGTTTAATTTAAATTTTCTCTTCAGAAATAGACACTTGTATTTTTTCCTTGTATTTCGTTTTGAAATTTTGTTTAAACAATATCGGGCGATGATTAATATGAACTAGGCTAAAATCTAGCGCCCAAATCAGAGAGGACACAAAAACCAAAGTTTTTATTTTACGTTTGTAAAGTGGAGAAAAACTTTAACCACTTCAACTAATTTGATGGGGCAAAATAATAAGCTTGGTCTAAAGGGTGAAAGAACTTGGCACGGATACCGTAAGTATATTTTATAAGTATTGAGAAAGGGTACAAAGGCTCTTACTACACCACTAACTACAGATTAGTATATAACAGGAATTTTCTGTATATCTTTTGTCAAGTATTTGTAAAGCCTGTGCAGAAAATAAATAGATAAGACCTATTGACCTCTGGTTTGAAATGAAAATTTATAATCACTATAATAGATCAATTATAAAGATGATAAAGGATTTTACTGATAATTGAAAATTTAATTGTAAATTTAATTACTTGAGAATACATTAATTATTTTTTTTATTCTATTAATTTAAAAATAATTTAATGTAAAGCTACGGAAATTGTGTAGATTCCATCTAATATGGATTTTACAGTATTAATAACTCTTCGGCATTTTATTTAAAAAGGAGGGTCGGAAATTTGTGTTACATAGGGAAAACATTTAATCTACAGTCGTAATGAGAATGAATTAAATGATAATAGATAAAAACTAATTAAAGATGAACAAACAATAGATGATTTTACTAATGATCATAAATGCATTTTTTACATAAGTAAAATTATATAGTTGTACAATGGCATTTACATAAACTAAAATGAACTAAGACAAGTTGCCAGTTGTACGATTTCAGTTTCCGATATCAAATAAAATGATTCCAAAGTAGTTAGAACATAATAATAAAACAAATAGTCCGTGTATACCGTATAAAGTTGGTTGGATGAGAATAGTAGTTGGTTTTAAAGTGAAAATTAGCTAGTTATAAAAGTATTTCAAATTATAACGAAAAGATTTTGAAATTTGAAAATGTGGTACAGTGTCTACTGAGACTATCCCTTATATAGTTTATTGTGAATGTATCCGGCCAATCAGAATTTATCGTGTTTTTATCGTTTTTACTGATCATTTTTAACTTTCAAATTTCAATCATTTTGATTGTTTAATTTATTTATTTTTTTAATTTACTATTTTTAATTTAAATTTTTTGTTTTCTTTTTATTCCTGATTGATCGAATGATCGCTTTTATACATATTTATACATATTTATTCATATTTATAGCATTTATATTTAGTATTTGAATGTTGTGGTATGTTGAAATTGAATGTTGAAATTGTTCGAAATATTATTTGGATTTGAATTAATTCCCCAGAAATGAATTAAGAAAATACTTTGTTTAAATAATTATTCACGTCTTTGAATTTGTTTATGTCTAAAATTAAAACGAATCCTAACATACACCATTCTTATTCCATGGACAAGGTAGTATTTTCTGTGATTGTCTGTCTTTTTTGGCGATTAATTTTATTTTTCATTCGTTTAAAATGTAGTTTATGTGTAACTGCTTGCTTTTTCTTATTTTATTACTTGTGTTTTAGTTATTTTTAATTTTGTTTTATTTAATGTTTAAAATTATTTTAAATATTATTAGTCTTATTTGGATTTAGTTGTAATGCAGATGCTTAGTATACTTAAGTATGCTTAGTATGTAACAAAAGGTTGCAGAACTAGAAGACTCAATGCATTCAAGAAAATACTTGTTTTTGGAAAGACAAATTGTTCATCAACAACTTTGAACTATTCTCAATGACTGACAAACTCGACAACAAACATTAAATTATTGAAAATATCAAACAGACTTTGAACAATCTTCAAAAACCTATGAAGAGGTATTTTACATCTCTAAACGTTGATTGATCTAGATAAGGACTCAGAATACAAAACTAGTCTTTTGCAAGTTGAACTTTCTGAATTCTGGATCTTATTGGAAAATCAGTAGCAATAATTGAACTTAAAGGCTGTGGACATTTTGCTATAGGTTCCAACTTCATATTTATGAGAATTAAGTTTCTCACCACTGACCGAGATTAAATCTAAGAAGCGCAAACTATTACTGATGGTGAACCAAGAAATGAGAGTTTATTTGCCGTCAATTGAGCCTCGAATTGAAAGGCTTTGCTGTGAAAATCATTGCCATTCCTCTCAATAATAATTTTAAAATAAATTTATTCCCAATCTTTAAATTTTGATCTTTTTAATTGCCGGTGTTCCACCAAAGAAATAGTTTGGGAAAGACTGAGATAAGCATTTGAGTAAATAAAATATGGTTGACATTGGAAATGAAAATCTACTCATATTCGTATTGATATATTTTCCTTTCCACCAGTCAGTAGCGGAGAATTCAAAAACAATTTATATTGGTTTGCCATTCCTGTTTTAATTAATCTTTCAAATAATTTATCATTTTTTGTTCCAAAGCGGTTGGTGGCGATGATTTATCGACACCAAATGCCGAAGACATAAATATTGTATCAAAATTTTAAGCTTATTGTTTTTTCTGATTGTGCAAACATTTTAACGCATTTTTTACTTTATCTTCATTTGAATATTTTACTTTAATCAATATTACTAACTTTATCAGATCTTGATAGCCTGAATCATTTAATTTATATCAAATAAATTCAGGATCCAACTAAATGTGACCCCCATAATTTGAATCCAGTATCAAATATATATCGCTATGACACTGGGCTCGGTAAATGCAGGCACGTCGATAACTTTACATGTGGGGATCATACAAAATATTTCGAAACTGTTGATCAATGCACTGAATATTGTGTTGTACCCATGGAATACCAGTTCCTCTCATTTAAAGATACAGAAGGTTCATTTATTATTAATATTATTATTATTATTATTAATATTAATATTATTATTATTATTATTAATATTAATATTATTATTATTATTATTAATATTAATATTATTATTATTATTATTATTATTATTATTATTATTATTATTATTATTATTATTATTATTATTATTATTATTATTATTATTATTATTATTATTTATAATAAAAATAATAATTGTTTTGGTAAAAGATATTTTACGAAGGTTTGATTTCGTTAGATTTGTTTCACAGTTGAGATTGTCATCATTATTGCAGCCTTGAAATGCTTGATTTTGCATAGACCAAACAGAATTCATTTTTTTCGGTACCTTTTAACTTTAAATTCGTGAATGACTTTAGATTTTTATCCTTATAAACATTTAAATTCAAATTTCTATCAAATTCAGGAAAAGAATTGTTAGATTCTTATAATAACTGATCTTCTGTTACAAATGAACCACATCCAAATTTGAAAATGAAATCTAAACAGCTCTTTATTCCATCGGTAAAAAATATTTCTTTACTAAGACTTATGTCTTTGGTGTTTGAGTTAAAATCAAGAATTCTTTCACTTATTTTCATTGAAATATCACCAAATGATTTAGTTCTCAACAAATCCAGATTATTAGATTTAACTTTAAAATATTTGCATAAAGTGAAGAGAAGAAAGAAGTTAGGGAATTTAAGCAATAGGATAGTGTCAAATTCATGGAAAGTACACAATATGTTTATTAATAAGTCTAAAACTCCGGTTGAATTATGTTCCGATATCGTTTAATGTAATGGGTAAATAATAAATTTTTTTTTATATAATTAACAAAATTAATAAATTTGTTTAAAATCCTTAATTTATATAGTTATTATATCCCACCTGATGATGACAGTAAAACTGTCGAAATATATCGTGAAAAGAATGTTTGATTGGCGTTTTCTTATAATTAAATCATTACAATGTATGTTTAACTATTTATAATTCATTAAGTTAAATCTTTCAAAAAACTTTATTATTAAAACAAAACTATATTTAAGAAAGTTTGACAGAAAAAGAAAAATAATATTCCTCAACAATTATTATTATTATTATTATTATTATTATTATTATTATTATTATTATTATTATTATTATTATTATTATTATTATTATTATTATTATTATTATTATTAGCATTATTATTATTATTTAATATTGAAATTTTTGGAATATAGTTGTTTTCAAATTATTCGGGAATTTTGGAATTATTTTGAATTGATGGTTTTTTGTTTAAATATCTTAAAAAGATGTAAGCGAAAGTTTGTAATGAGTTTTGTTTAAATATGTGCTATTTTGAATATATGGCAGAAAATAAAGTTAGCAATCCTGATAAAATATTGAAATCTGAGGAATACATTAAATCAAATACATGGGACATTTTATTAAAAGATGTACAAAGTACATCTATTGAAGAGGGTCGACCAATATTTGAAAGATTAGTTCACCAGTTCCTCTTAACCGATCAATATGTTAAAAGCTATATTTCACAAGAGAAAAAGGTTAAAGCTTTTGAAAATGTTGAAAACTATTTAAAGAATATTTACCACTCATTTATCACATCGATTTATGGAAATTTTATTTGTCTCATATAAAAGATAAAGATAAAAAAACTCCTAGTTTCAAAGAAAGAATAGCTCAAGCTTATGAATGTGCAGTAGATAAAATGGGTTCGGATTTAAAGTTTTTTCCTATTTGGTTCGATTATATAAATTTCTTAAAATCAACTCAAGTCAATATGCTGAAAGTCAAAAGACACATCGAATCTATTATCGGGCTATTGCTGCTCCAATGGTTGGTATTGAAACAATTTGGAGATATTATAATGCTTTCGAAACTTCTATTAATAGCGTCATCGCTAAGAAATTTATTGAAGAATGAAGTCGGTATTATATGAACGCAAGACGAGATGCAGGAGAACTTGAAGCTAGGATTTCAAAAAATGGTCAAACTCGAGAACATGCTTTGTTAGCTTATAAACTTGGAGTCAAGAAATGATAATTGATGAAAATAAAAACTAATTTTAAGTCTAATTAAATTTGATTTATTCATTATTATTATTATTACCGTGATTATATCGCATTCTATTTTCCCACTGTTGTCAATAATTTTCTTATAAAGTTACCTATAAAATTACAAAAAAAATATTTTACAATAAACTTTATTATTTTTATTACAATACTATTTTATTCAATTTTTTGCTATTTTTAAACAAATATTTCCAAAGTCTTTTCTGAAGTGCTTTTGTAAATTTTAATTTTGAACTAAATAGTGGCTGTAAAAATTTGATAACAACTACTTTTAAAATTTATAATTTAATTAGACTTAATATTTCACTTTTCAATTATTATTATTTAGATTCGCCTGAATGGAAACAACCAATCTGCACAGAGCCTTTGCGATTTAACACTTATCCGGTTTGTACGAAGAACGATGCATGGCTTCCAAGATTTTATTATAGCCAGGAACAAGGACGTTGTTTATTTTTTTATTACAATGGTTGTGATGGAGTTGAAGATAGGGGAAACCGATTTACCACAGTTTTCAAATGTACAACTAAATGCTTAGAACATTCAGCAACTACTGGAAAGACTTTCACTCACAGACAAATATCAGAAGCACCTTATGTAACATCTCCATTTCCAATAAGAACGTCACAGAATCCGTCAAATGATCTAGCATTGGGTTAGTAATCGGATCTAAAATTAGAGTTACAAATCATAATATTAGGAGGACCTGTTAAACCAGGATTATGCCCAGATTCAAATTATCAGTGCTCGCAAGTTCAGGAAAACTCCATTAAGTGCAGGTCTGATGCGGACTGCCAATATTCATGGAAGTGCTGTCCATGCGAGATGAGCCTTTCCATTCTGTCAAGGTGTATCGAGCCACTAAATTGCATGACCTCGAAGTGGGTCTTCTTCAGTTTGCGTCATTGGTAACAGATTCATCTCCTAGGTATGGATGTTGTGCTGATGGTGTCACGTTTGCATCTGACGATCTCCATCTAAATTGCAAAAGAGTTCGACCAACTATTGCTAACCTTCCAGAAATCATAGATGATTACTCGGAAAATGAACTTCTCCTTAACTGTCAAGTATCTGGAGATCCTAAACCTTCGATCAACTGGATTTATTTAGAGAAAAATTCGTAAGTTGTATATGTAATAATTCATTTAGGATTAATTGTTGTGAATTATTGTAAATCTTTCAATCTCGATATTTCTAAGTTACAATTCATTAATATTTGACCTTGAAATTGATATCGGATCTCGGTATTGATATCAGAATCCTGGTATTGATATCGGATCCCGATATTGACATCGAATTTCGTGTAATCAAAGACTTGCGTATTTTATTGAGACCTCTCAATAGCAAAATTTTTAAAATTCTTTGGTGTACAAAACAGCAAAAGGCAAGCCAGTCAACAGCGTGTATTCTTAAAATATTTTCTGGAAGTTCTTGGTTTTATTGTATGACAATATAAATATTTATCATTTTGCTTTTACTGGCGTCACCCCTTGAACATGTCATTGATCCAGTAATTAACTCTTCATCTTGACTTTTAATAAGTTCCTATTATATATGGTAGGGAGGTGAATATGGAACCCATAATTGAGAAGACTTATACTTTATTTTGGTTAACAGATATTTCAACGGTGGATACATATCAGTGCATGTCCGACAGTAAAATATTGTTGCATAAAAATGTTGATATAATGTAGTATTCCAATATAGATATTCGGGGCCCCTAGTTAGAGTCATATTGAATTTTGACATTACGATTTATCAATATAAATCATTAAGGTCTTGGAAACCTTGGAGAAGTTCAATGCTCCACAGAAAATTATACAATATTTATATATATTTTTGATTCTTTTGGTATTATGATGACAATTATTGCATTTAGGCTGGCTCTCAACCCTCAGTTCTGTGGACTTGGATTTAGTTCAACCTTTCTGGAGTGGGCAGATTAAAATTTCAGAGTTCAATAATTTCCTTGGTCTGTGGATGTGTCGAGTGAACAACGAATTGGGAATAGATGAGAAAGAAGTCTTATATAGTCGATCAAAACTCAAGCTTCCGTTTTTACAGGAATATTCATTTACTTCTACTGATAAATTGTCAATAAACGTTACCGTGGATCACAGGGTGACTCTCCATTGCCCAATTTATGGGATACCGCGCCCTACTGTCACGTGGTTTCTTAACAAGTTGTTCTTGTAATAATATATAATCATTGATAAGTTATTTGATTAGGATTATGATCAATGAAAGTTTGTGGTCCTTGACAATCTTTGGCCGGCATTTAATCATCGAGAACGCAAAACATTTGCATTCTGGAATATGGAATTGTGTTGCTAATAACAAATATGGCACTGTTTCTCATAAAATCAGATTGCAAATCTTAGAGGCCATTCAAATATTCCCACCACCAATGGGAACTACAATAAAGGCAAGTCCTGGTCACCAAGTAATACTATTCTGCAATGTTCAAGTCGAAGGCTATCGTTCAATTTCTTGGTACTGGGAAACTGGAGTCAACAGAACAATGCTTAATTCTACTTTGGAATTTGAATCAAGAATTCTGAAAGTTTCTGAGTTTAGAAATCAGTACAACGGGAGCTACGTGTGTGAGGCGGACAACAAAGTCAGTCGTGCCATTCTGAAATATAAAATTGTTCCTTATAGCATGGATGAGATTTCTTTAAATCCATCTGGCACGCTATTTATTGGGACAACAGTCACACTCAAATGTCCTCTTAAGATTTCCAGAGGGGCAGACTCTGTTATTTGGAAAAAGGATGGCATCTTGCTGGGTGTCAAATCAATCAAGTTGAAATTAGATTTGAAGTCCAAATCAGATTCTGGATTTTATTCATGCCAGCAGAATGACAGAAACTATATGACTTACTTATATTTATTTGATTTACCACCGAATCGCTAAATTCTTTTTAACAGTGTACGCTTGACTTGCATTTAAATGCTGATGTCAATGAAAACTGAAAAAGATTCCTCTATTAAACTTGTTGTTGTAACTAACTGCCATTTGTTGGGTGCGTTAATCTATATTTTATATTATTATTGTTAGAGTGGAGTTTTATTAAGTGCCTACTAGTCTTTCCTTCGTGGGTATGGCCGTTTTAGGAAAGCTTTTAAGGAATCGTGCTATAAACATGAAAGTCTATTGTCAATTATCACTCAAGATTAGTAAGAAACAAAATGTGCATTCCTTATATGCAGGTGGGTAATCCATTAAATATGTCATTCATTGATACGAACAAGAAGGGGTAATCGTGTTCTTGAATCATTCAAACAAAGATATGCATCTATCGTAATTATTTGCATGATAAAGATAACTATAATAGTAATAAATATTATTGCGGTTGCATCGGATCGAAAATTCGCTGGCTGATAGTATTGGAAATATAGCCCTTTCTATTTTTGCATTTGAAGCCCGGTAATCCACTCACATACTAATATCTTAATTTTTATACCTTGCCATAATGCATTCATTTTTTTACCTCATTCATTGGGCACTCCGTAATCTCGTACAGTTGTCGAGGTATATATTTTTTGATGATCCCATCTTTTGGATTTCACATATCCTTTCTTTTCTTTATCTCGAATAGCCTATAGAGATAACAAGATAATTTTAACTTTGCTTTTGCTTTTAGTTTTTCTTATTTTCCACTTGTACTTGTTAATTAAGAATGACCTTTTTTAATTCAATTGCCTGCTTTTATTGATTTTCTTCTATTTCCTTCTCATCTTTCAATATCTTTTTTCCGCTCATACATCAGTGAGTTCCAGAACAATACTCGATTCATTTATCATCATTTCCCCAATCATTTTACGCATTTAATAATTATTTTTTTATTATTTAGGTATCCTCAACAATTTCTAAAATTTCCATTAATTGTTCTTTTCTTTGTGACTCAATTTTCTATTTTTTACCAAAATCTTTAATTATATTGTTTACCTTACTACATTCCTTCTTCCGATTTACCAACGATATATTTCTTATTAAATTCTTTTTAACTATTTCGTTAACTATCTCTTCTATTTCCTCCAAAACTGTTTCCGTATCAAATATGTTGCTTTTCCATTCGGCATAATGATTCTTATCAGAATAAATTCATCTATAATAAGTAGCCTTCTCCTCATTCTATTTGTTTCTGGTAAATATACAATTATTTGTATTCACCACAACTCTTTTGCTATTGGCCTTCGTTACCATTCGTTTCTCCCAATATTTTTCTTCTCCTATCAAAAGCCCATTTTCAGATAAAGTTATACTCCTTGATCTTTTCTTTGTTGAATCCGCAAATGTTATTTAGGAAATCTTTACTAAAAATTAACAATTCAATTCTTAATTTATCTTCTTTCATTTCTTTTGTGACTCGTTTCACTCTTCTGCTGAAATATTCAGTACATTCTCCAACTTTTTGTTTTACAATTAGAAGATGTCTAATATTCTTTGGTTTGGATTCCTTTCAAATATCTGCGGATATCATTAAAATGTTTTCGACTCTTTTCCAAAATCTTCTCTCGATTCAATCTCTATCAAAATCTCTGAATCGAAATATCGCCCAAATAAACGACCTTTATACCCTTGTTCCATTTAAAAAAGACTTGAAATTTTGTAAATATTTTTTGATATATTTTTTTGCATCTTCATGTAATATAAAGATTCCTTTATTTCTTGTACAAGAAGATTTTGACAAAGTTATTGTCAAATATGACTGTTTGTGACTAAGGCCGGCTCAGAGGTGGGGACTTCGGAGATTTTTCCCTAGGCCGCGCGCTTTCATATTTCTAACAATTATTAGTAGCTAGGGCAGGTTTTTGACAAATTATACAAGAGAATGCAACTCCATTAGATTGCCTGAAACAAATTTGCGAAGATAATATAGACAATGTATATAGCATTGAAAATAATGCTAGCAACGCCTATTTCAGTAGCTTTCGCCGAACGCAGTTTTTCCAAATTAAAGCTATTTAAAAATTATTTAAGATCGACCATGCAACAAAATAGGTTGTCTATGCTGTCAAAAGAGCAGGTAACTGATAAATTTTGATGATATTATTGAGGAATTAGCAGAAAAGAAAGTTTGTACGAAATAAGAATAAAAAATATTATGTTTATGTATGTATATTATTGAATATATTGAAGAAATAAATATTTCATTAAATAAATTGATAAAATTATGTACATGTATCATTTCTTCCTTTTTGAAAAGAGGACCCCGCATACAGTCCCGCCAACAGCAATTCCGGGCCCCTAGGCATAGCATTTCATGGGCCTCTAAACAATTTTTAATCTTACAATACATAAAATAGCATATAACGTTTTATTTGACGAAGTGGCCTGTGGCCCGTGCGTGTGTTCTATAGTACACAGATGATACACATGGTTTCAGTTTCAGTAATCATGGTTAATAAATAGAACAGTTTTTAATTCCGGCATTAAAAAAACTCAAAACTTTATTTAGTTTATTTTTGAATATTGATACCGATGTTGATCTAACTACTTGTTGATGTTCGTTCAATTTATGCTGATGGAATGCAGATGCTTGAACTTTAAACTGTTTCCAGTTAAGCCAACTTAAGGTTCAGTAATATTATATTTAAATACATAACAAATCGAACCCTGGCCCCTGGGCATTGGCACCCACTACCCCCGCCCCCCCGCTTTTCGGCGGGCCTCCCTGTATATAATATTTTCCCGAGGCCCCGAAAAACCTACAGCCGGCCCTGCTTGTGACAACATGTTAGATTTATACACTAATAATAATACTCTTCAAAAATTAATAAATTAAATTAAATTGGTGAGAATGTATTAAAATATATAATCTTTTTTAACTTTCTTTAATAAATAATTCAAAATTGATTTGACTTACATTATATCGAAATAATTCCAAATGATTCTAAAATAAATTTCGTAAAATTCCTAAAAAAACTTGAAAATTAATTAAAAAATGTATAATACAAATGTTGACTAAAAGTAATATTAAAAGTAATATAATAATAATACTTTTAGTAATATTTAAAAACTTGAATAATGATTTCATAATTATATAAAATCAAAATTCAAGCCTTAAAATATACTTAAAATTAAAAAACTTACATGATAGCCATTTCTAAAATTGAATGTCACATTATTTTCTCATAAATAGTGAGTCACCTATACACCAGCGTAAAAACCAACCGGCAATTGATAATCATTGAAA